>CM061532.1:26490261-26518119 GCA_030545055.2 Neoaliturus tenellus | reverse complement strand
TGGATTTGCTGAAGACTATAGAAAAATAATATTAAATGTTAAACAAGAATTAGTTTTATTGAGATCTTCTAACGATAAAGACGTTATTAAAGCTCCAGATGGTACAACAGATGCAACTTTAGAATGGAAATTAACATTAGAAAAAATTGTATGGAGAGTTCCACATGTTAAATTAGCTGACGAGCATAGAATGCTACTATTAAGGAAGTTAAAGGCTGATCGTGATATTGTAATTCCTTTTAGAAGTTGGGAATTCCATGAACATCCAAGCTTGCCAGCTACGGATCGTCACACTTGGACTGTTAAAACATCTAATTACGTAGAACGAGCCAGATATATTATATTTGGTTTACAAACAGGTAGGAGAGACAGCATCACAAAACATGCAGGCAAATTTGATCATTGCAACTTAAAAAATATTAAAGTTTATTTGAATTCACAATTTTTCCCCTATGACTATTTGAATGTATCATTTGCTAATAAAAAGTACAGTATATTATACGATATGTATGCGAGATTCCAAAATTCATATTACGGTAAAACAAATACACCTTTACTATCACCAGAAGAATACTTAGATGGTTATACAATAGTTGTAATTGATTGTTCTAAACAAAATGAATCAGTAAAATCATCAAGTGTTGACATAAAGATTGAAATGGAGTTTACTGCAGCTATACCTGCAAATACAACTGCATACTGTTTAATTCTACATGATAAAATTGTAACATACACACCTTTAACTGGAATTGTTAAAAATGTATTGTAAAAAAACCGGTTTTGTTCCATTCCGCGAGTATAAAAGCAGAGCGTACAGGCCGCCCCTCATCAGTTTGTTGCCTACTGTTGTATGGGTAGCATCGTATTCAATATGGCTTCTCCTAGTGGTACACCTGAAAATGTGGTAGATATTGAGAAGGAGATATCTGAGTTTTTAGATCTTCAAGGTCACCAGAAAGGAGGTGAACAAAACGTTTGAGGACAACTTCACACCAGTAATAATGTTGAAGAAAAAGGTAAAAGAAGAAAGAATATACAAAAGAGAAAAAGGGATATTGAAGATAATATTTCTCCAAACATATTGAGTGAGGTATTTTTGTGAATATTTTACCCAATCTCTTCCAGTTTGGACAAAAGTGTTTTATCGGTGTTATGAAATCGACAGATTATTCCCCTACTGTAATTTTAACTCATGGACCCAAAATGATTTTGTTTACGGACAGTGCTTGGGAATCGTTTATGAAACACTTGCATCTGCTAGAATGCTATTTAAGTAGTAACATGTTTGGAAGAAAGACAAGGGTAGGACTTTTGGATTCAAATGTGGAAATTGATATTATTAAACAACGTGGTGATCATCAGCTACGGTTTAGAGACACAACAAGACATGATAACAAAATTCAACTAATCGAGAGGAGTTTTTCATTTTAACTTGTGCTACTGAACCTATAACAAGATACTTGAGACAACTGGTGTTTTCAAGTTCGATTATTAAAGATTATCTGGAAGACACTTTGGACAAACAACCGACGCGCCTATATTATACGGACCTGTGGATACTTCTATATTTAATAGAGTTCCTCATGAAGTACAGATGTGGAGACAATTGGAAAAGTACGCTCAACTACATAAGAAATCAGTAAAACAGGAAGAAGAGGAAGATGGAGGAGAAGAATCAAGTGTTAGTGATGAAAACGAAAACAAGGAAAATATAAAGATGGAAACTTAAATGACAATGGTTAGTTTTTAAAACAATAACCAACATTTTGTGGGGTTAGGCCTATTGGGGACGGTGCCCACGTTAAATATACACCAACGCGCCAACAACTGTACGGCCTGGTATAAAAGTAGTACCTACCGTGGTGTGGAAATCAGTTGACCTCCTGACTTCATAATGAGCAGACGTGTGACCTTCAAAATGGACAAGGAGAAGAAGAACAAGTAAAGTCCAAGCCTGGTATTATTGAGTTTCAAGCGTTTCGTGGTAATGATGATAGATTCATTATAAAAGAACTTGTGTTTTTGGACATGAATACAAGTGTTCCTTATTCGTTTTTATTTAAACCACCATGTTCTTATTCATCTTTAACTAGTAAAGCCGCTACTACCAACAGATGGATTTCAAAACACTTCCATCATATCGATTGGTATGATGGTTTTACAAGTTACACGGACTTGTATCATCACTTTTCAGACAAGTTTACCAATATTTACACAAAGGGGCTGGAAAAGAAAAGATGGATCGAAGGATTTACTCATGTTCCGGTTAATGATGTGGAATTGGATAAGAATTATCAATACATGCTGGAAACCATATGTATTTGTACAAAAAGCCCAGAACATGATAAAGACATTGCGCTTTGAAAAATGCCTATAAACTCGCCTCTTACCTTCAAAGTGGGGAAGTGGGGAGTGGTGGGGGTAACGGGGGTTATATAAGTGAGGAGCAGACCGGGACCTGGCATGAGTATTACTCGAGATTCCGAGACGACAACATCTCCGAGCAAGAAGACGATCTGTAACCTGACCATGGCATCTCACCAGTTCCTTCAGACTTTGGTCGAGCAGTTCAATGCTCACTCCAAATCAACAATATTACCTGTGAAGAAGTGCTCTGAACTAAAAGACGAAAAGCACTACATAATCCATGCTATGAAGAAGATGGAGACTACAGTTGGGGAGGCCATCTGCTGCAGTCTCAGCGAGGCACCGTTTACTCCGGGGGATGAGCCCAAGTTCCAGGTGTACCTGCCCAAGAGATTCGTCCATCTTCTACAAAACGAGGACCTTCGCTCTATTCAACCCGGCTGTCTATACCTGGTGTCCCACGGCTGCACGGATTTAAGTTAGATTTAAGTTTTAATGTTGTACATATGTTATTGTAATGTTTTATAAATAAATAAATCATAAAAGACCAAACAATAAAAAAAAACAAAAAAAATGCAACATATCAATATGTGAAGTTTGTCACATATTGATATGTTGCATTTTTTTTAAACTTCGCGGGTGACCTTGACCTTTGACCTTTGCATTTCTCAATTACCCCCACTACCGCAACTACCCCCACTACCGCAATAGGATTCAAACCTGCTTGGATGCGAAAAACGGTCACTCTGTTGCCAACTAACAAACGATGAGCACCTTGTACGAGCTTTGCTTACAACGAGTTATAACTAACGCATCTTTATTCCAGACGGCTTTACAAGATAATATTCCTATAACAATAAAGCAAGGATATCAAAGAGTACAAGAGAGAAAATAGAGGGTATTCGGAATACTCCTGGTATAGGTTCCACGATGGGGAAAAGTTTTGTAGGCCTTGTGGCGATGCTGCCGTCGGAGACCTTCGACGATTCGTACAGGATGGTGGTAGAAAACAGTTCGGATTTCTAGCACCGATGTTTGGATTTGAAAACTACAAGGACACCTGCGCTATTTGTTCCATTCCCTTGTATCGATGGAAAAAGTTTAGAACTGTTTAATTGGATCTTCCATACCCCCACCACTATTACCCCCACAACTTTTTCATGTACCTCCAAACGCTGTGCCTCGGCTTCATTTCTACTCCAGCAGCCAACCTAGCAACATCAGGATGTCTCTGAACGTCAGTTGCGCAAGTTACGAGGAGGTGAGCATCAAGACTCAGCAGGAGCTAAACGACTTGTACAAGGAGTTGCAGCTGATGGTGGCACGAGGCTACCGTATAAACGTGCAAGTTTACGCTTGCAACATACGGAACACCCGGCAGCCAAAGGAAGAGCCTGGACACTCCTCGACAGCTTCCTCACCGACGTCCATGAAGACCGAGCCGGACAACTTAGATTACTTCAGCTGACTAGCAGTTGTATTTCTTGTTCTAACCATTGTAGAATATGTTTATTTTTTCATTATATTAAAGAAGTAAAAGAGCAAAAACACCTATCTTGTTACTGACATATGAGCTCAGTAACAAGATAGTTTTTTTTAAACACGGTTTGAATGACCTTGAAACTTCCCCCTCCACTGCTTTGCTACCCCCACCACTTGACTATTGATGTACATGGCACATCACAATTGGAAACCTCATTCCATCTTCAACAGCCAAACCGACAACATCAACAATGGCAAACCTACCAACAGATAAAACATGTCCTCACGTTTGCTGTGACTTCGTCCACGAGTTGGAGAAGAGGATGCAGGAGAGGGCGATACGAAGAAAGCAGATCCACTCAGAAAATATCATGATAGTCAACGGCTATCTTTTATTGTTCGGCCTTATTATGGTTGTACTTTTCATACTGTATGGCATAGTCAGATGTGTCGGCAAGGTTGCAGAAGAAAACGCTCGCCATCATCAATTGGAAAGTTTCAATGTTACTTTGTAGGTTTTAAAAACTCCGTTTGGATGGACTTGAGAATTCCCCCACTACTCCACCACGCCCCCCACCACTTCACCATGTTCCTGCATGAGCATCACATCAACCGTCATTCCTTGTCCAACAAGCAACCATGGCAGACAACACCATCAGCCAAGCTGACTCCACTACTGATGTCGGTACAAGTACGGGTTGGACACTGTCGATCGATAGTGTACACTATTTGGAAACGATTTGCGAACGGATGAAGGAAATACTGCGGGACAACCCTGGGATCATAATACAAATGAATTTAAATTATGATTGGTCCCAAGTTAGAATGCAAGGGGACGACAACAACGGTCAACAATCTCCACAATATTCGCCGATGTCACCAATCTACCCTTACGGTGAGTCTGACGTTGATGAAGATGAGGCTAATGAAGATGCGGAGACAACGAGGCTGAAGAGGAGTAACCTTCATTCCTTTTTTTAAACCCCAATTGGATGACCTTGAGAATTCCCCCTCCACTATTTCCTTTTTTTAAAACCCAAATTAAATGACCTTGAAAATACCCCCTCCACATACTTTTGGTTTACCCCCTCTACTTTTCAATACTGTTACCACAGTCTGTAGCTCACCTCATTCCTTGCTTAGCTATCATGGCGGACAGCACTCTTTCTCAAGTTGACTCAACTACGGATGAAGAATGGCCATTTCGTGGAATGTTCATCTGCAAGATTCAGCAGAAGTGGATATGTTGCATGAAAAACTGATATACGTATTAAACGAAAACCCCAACATTGAATGTAGGATGACTATGGATTTCGATGCGACAGGGGTCCACACTCAACCTTGCACTTCCAGCCAGCCTGAGCCTCAGCTTCAGCCAAAGAACTTTACACATCTTTACACTCCAATACGGCCGGAGGATGTGGTTATCAGCGAGGCGGACTCAACTACAAGTTATATTGAGCCAACAAATTGGAAGCTTGTTGTTGACACCTTACACAAGGTCGACTTGGTATGTGATAAATTAAAGGAGTTGATGACGCAAGATCCTGGTCTTCGTTTTAAAATTGATATGTTTTTCATCTGGGGAGCACCTGCGCGGGGCTCTTCGTCTGACAGCTCTCCAAGTACAACGGACGAGGAGGAGGAGGACGACTAGTCATCTTTTTTAAAACTCCGTTTGAATGGCCTTGATCTTTCCCCCTCCACTGAGTTTATTTAAAGTGCACTCTCACTGACTGCAGCATCATTTCATCGCGCACCTTCACCACAGCAACATGGAGAGTCAACTCAACTACTGTTGCGAACAGAAATGTTTTTCATGGCCAAATGACATTGATGTGGTGGATGGCCTGGCGTGTAGAAAATGTGAAGCTTTTGGTCAGTGCATGTATAAGTGCAAGTCTTGGAAGAAGCCGAAACCAGAGTTGAAGACATTCCATGTGTACCAGATGAGAGGGCATAAGTACACTTGTTGCCCTGAACGTTGCATTGAATTCACACTAAAACAGCTAACTGGCTGCAAATTGTGCAACAATCATTTTGCAGGTTTTTGCAAACATTATTTAGGAGCCTGTCAGTACAGATCAACTTGGCATACAGAAGCACTCACTATCAATGAAATCGCTATAGACACACAAGAGTAGTCTTTCTACTCTTTGACTTTTTTAAAACTCCATTTGAACGACCTTGACCTTTCCCCCTCCACTCGCCTTAGTTTATATAAGCCCCATTCCCAGTGACCACGGCGTCACTTCATCGTGCTCCCTCGCCAAAGCAGCATCAACTATGGAAAGTAAGCGCATCTCATGTTGCGAGCATAAGTGTTTGGAGGTGCCAGGCGTCACGTATTGTGCAAAGAAGCGTTGGTAGGAAGAGACTGGGACAACCTATTGCTGTAAGGATAAGTGTTTCCTCTTGCCAAGGTGGCAAGTGGATGGGCTGGCCTGCCGGCAATGTGAATGCTTCGGCTGTTGCAGGTGTAGATGCAAGAACCAACAGCTGCCACCACCGGTACTACAGACTTTCAAAATTTACAAGTCCCAGTATTTTTACACTTGTTGTCCGCAGCGGTGTGTTAAGTTTCACTTCTCTAATCTTACCAATTGTCGGAAGTGCTACGGACAACCTGATGGGTGGTTCGCCTGTTTTCTGGACTCCTGCCGCTACAGATCGGATTGGTTTACAGATCCGTTGGAAATTGATTAAGTTGCCCAGGAAGCACAAGAGTAGTCTTTCTACTCTTTAGCTTTTTTTAAAACTCCGTTTGGATGACCTTGAGATTTCCCCTTCCACTTCCCCATATACCTAGAGAACACAGAGCCTGACAGTCAGTCACTCGGTGGCTGTCGTGGGGTGCGCATCGGTGTCGGCGCTCCGTTGTTAGCTTTTCAAGGTCACAGTAATATGAAATTGGGGGTGTTGTGCTAGTTCAAGGTCACCTGAGGGATTGTCCATTTAGGCATGGTCATGTCGCAAACTCTACTTTAACTTGGCACTTTTGCCATTTCTCGTCACAAATTCGCTCCAAGTCGTCAAGGTCACGGGGACTCTGACTGAAACTCGGAGCGTAGTGCGAGAAACGGCAAAAGTGCCAAAAAATTTTAAGTTTCGGCGTGACCTTGACCTTAGTGGCGTCGGTGACGTCATTTTGGTGACGTAAGGGGTGATGACGTCATCAGCACGTCATTTTTGGGACGTCATGGGTGTGACGTCATGGAAGTGACGTCATTGGTGATGACGTCATCGATTGCGTCATCGATGACGTCATCGATGACGTCATCGGTGAGGTCATTGACCTCGATGACGTCATCCCTCAGGTGACCTTGACCTGGGCCAACATCTCCAATTTTGCACTACTAGTGGCCATATACTACTTAAAAAAGTCATATTGGCTTACGGTAAATTAAATTAACTATCATAGTCATTATTTTTAATTCGGGAATTTTGATAGGGTGAAAGGTAAAAAGTAATTTTTTAATTTTGACAGTACTGTGAAATCCGAGGGCATTTCAACAATATTTAAGAGTAGAATACATTTATTCATATTATCCCACAAAACATTTCATGATTAACTTTAAATTGCAAATGGAACCAAATATTGATTTAAATAAAATGATGATTGAAATAAATATGATGACCAGTGATTGAAATGTATTACACATATATGTTATCTTTCTATAACAATGTGGTCGTATAAATTATCTTTATAAACATTGATTTATCAAATAATTACTTAAACTAGAGATTACTCCTGATCAAAATTCGACCGAAATTTCAGTTGATCTGGACCCATGAAGTTTAAAAAAGTTTCATAACTAAAACATCTGTTCTTCCTGCTTTTCTAGCAGATGTTTTTACAACATTTGTCTAATGATTTAATCAATCCTCCTTCCGCCATAAGATTAACATTGGAACTTTGAGAGCCTATGGGACGTAGCCCTGGAGTCCGATATGAATTAGAATGTGATTCTGCTCGTCTCAGGACTTTATAACGGTATGAGCGGATTTCTTCTTCGATGCACACGAGCTGAGAAAAAAGTGATATATAGATTATTTCTTTATCCAAATGTAAAACCTTTTTAATCCCATTTTAAATCTAAATTTGTGTTTGAAAACTTTAGGTTATTAAAACTACACAATACTAAAGTCTTTGAGCCTAAACTGAGCTGAAGCTAAAAGGATGAGCTGTGAATGATTAATAATGTCCTCTTACAACGGAAAACACTGGCTTGTGGTTAGCCTGACTGCAGGGTTCATTAATAGAGATTAAACTTTAAAGTTCTGCTTTAAAGCGTCAAATTAATTACAGTTTTAAGTAGGTCATAGCAATATGTGTAGAACAAACTAGTTGTAAACAGTTAACTTGTGTATGCAATATGGAATATGAGGTATTAACAGGGTTATTCAAAGAGAATGGTGCAAAACTATAAAGCTGGTATTTCTTTTTCCATGAAAAAAGTGCGGATCGTTATAATGATACCTACCAAAATAATCTGTATAATTCATATAGAAATATACAGCTTCCGCATATATTTTTTTTCTATTCTAACACCTATTCCTTTTAGAATTGATGATAAAAACATATTGTTCTACAGATTATTTACAGTAGCAGAATGGTCTAAATTACAGGGTCTTCGCGTATTTACCGACATCGGGTAACCGAGCCTTAATAGGCTTGGGTCCAATTTGAACACGCGTGGCTCAGCTAACGACACGGAAACACGCAAATGTCGTGTCTCGCTTGTCCCTGGCTACATCATTCTCTGGGACATTGTGGGCAATGCGTCAAATTAATACAAAACTTAGTAAAATTTTTCATTACAGTAAAGCACAGAAAAACAACCCAGTAACTTTATCCTCAAGAGAAAAGTGTTTTTAACAATAGCCATATATTATTTTTCCATTAACATTATACGTTTGAAAGGAACCATTGATTTCAGAAAACCTAAGAACGAAAGGAAATAAAGGGTATCAAGTTCGTTTGTTTAGACAACTGATGTATTTCGATGACAATTGATTACGGATTGCCAGTCTTCAAAATCAGAAAGAAGTGATGTTTCCTTCAAAGATTTTATACATGAACGGATCAAAAAAGTTATACTGGTACATCTTAAATTTAATTTATCTATGTATTGTAAAGTGGAACTGGTACAACGTTTTATGCAAAGTAGCAAAAAACTTGAATCAATTTACCGAAGAATAACTGTTTCAAGAGAATTATTCATTCCTTGTTTAGTAAATCGTTAGTTTTAAAAACCTTTTGTGTTTAGGCAAAATTAATTTAATTTTAAAAAGTTAAAACTAGTTACTAGGGATTAGATTGATCACTAAACAAAAGAGGTAAATGTATCTAAACAAAATCTTTCAAACTATAGATGACAGTTATATTATACATCATATGTCACATATCTTTTTAACTGATGTTGGTAGTAACTTTTAATAGTTCTGACTACTTTGAATTGATAAATCTGTTGTATTTTTGTTCCATTTTCGATAATGTTATCTACTAAGTAATATGTAAACAAGGACAATTTGCTTTTACAAAATTAAAATTAATTGACTACATACATTGGTAAAAGTAATATTACTACAACAGTCTAAGCCATCAAAAGAACTGTCTTACTTCATTTGAACTTATTATGAAAACAATGTACAGATGATATTTTAATTAAAAGTTAATTAGGTCACGTTTGTTCAATTTACAGTGGAAAAGTTTGTTATTGAAAACTGATTACTAATTAATCCATTGGATATAAATTTTGAAAAAGAGAGGGTGAAGCGTAATTGATTGGGATTATATGACACGTGAGTTGAGTTATACATTTGTACATCTAAAAACGCCACTTTTGTGGTAGGTGGTTGTGACATGCCAAGAACAACTGTTAGATAACGAAAAATAATAATGAAGAAGCTTCAAATTTCATCTTATTTTAAATTTTGTGTTATTTTCAACAGCCTGAAACCTAACTAATATTAAAAAGACAGTTATGTGTTCAGCCCAAGGTGACACAGTTTATGGTTCATGCAGAACCGGTTTCGTGTAAATTACGACACATCTTCAGCTGCATTTTTTCCAGTCAAACATAAGTCCACGTTTTAAAAAGTGATTTATTAAGTTTTTTACAGCTATATAACAAATGTGCATGTGATCTATTGATTATTTTTATATTAGTTGCACATCTTCAAAATGTTAACATGAATAGCCTGTCTTTAGACAGTAATAGAGGATTGAGTTTTGTGGATAAATAAGGCATTGTAATATCTCTTGCTGACTCGCCATTCCTAAATTTTGTTTCGTAAGTAAACTGCATTGTTGTCAATTTGGCTGTGTTTATTTGTAACTAACTACCTTAATGTTTTTACATTAAGGTAGTTAGTTAGTTACAGTAAGTCTTTTGACTTACTGGTTTTCTATTGAAAACCAGTAAGTTATTGCAATATGCGTGTGACTCTAATGGTTTCGTACACCAAAGCTAAAATCAGGTTCTTCCTTTAATTATTTCAAGACTTATGATTGATGTAGAGCCAACTTTTCTTCTCATAAAAACACAAATTACTCGTGCTGACAAAAAAAATCTGTTAGCTACTGAAATAGTGTTTACACTAAGCAGAAAATTACCAAATTCTAAATTGGAAAACGAATGTTTACAAAGGAATTTTTCTGTACTAGAGCGAAGCCGTAAAGTACCAGCCCAATACTATTAATCTGTTGATTAATTTTGTTAGGTTTCCAGAAATTAGAAAATTAATTTCTTTATTTTTAGCTGTATTCAAAACTAGCCCCGTGACCGTATAGAATGATCAAAATATGTCAAATTTACAAAAAAATATTTTATAAATCTACTTTATGTAATTCAACAAACCAATTGGTCAATATAAGTTGTAGTTTTATCAGAGTTGAGTCACTATATAAAACTTGTTTAAAAAAAAGAATTATTTATTTAGGAACTCTGAAAATACGAAATTAAAACTGAGCAATGAAGAGACGTTAAAAAATAGCACAAAGATTACTCCTTCGCGTAAAAAAATAGAGTTTGAGTACATTTTAAAATTTGTTACATGTTCATTCAAAAGATTTCGTTGATATTTAATGGGATTATTCCGCCAGACGATCAAAGACATGTAATGTTCCGCTCTTGATCTACCACCGACATCATTAGTGTTGTCATTACACGAGCCAGTTTTGTAACAGCCGAAAATAATTTCACGCACGTGTAAGCAGATAATTTCAGTAAGTACATGACTTGATCCAAAGTAAATGTCAAAACGATTTCACAAAAAAATTGTGTACTTAACTTTATACGTAAGTGTTATTAGTTAAAAAACAAATATGTTTTATTTTGTATGATGACAATTGATCAGTTTATTAAACTATATTTATAATATTTTCATGAATTCCGTCCAATGGATAAATGAAAGTATTTAATTATTGTTTTTACATTATAAACTGAAGAATTATTGGGTTGTCCATTATAAAAAAGACAAATATTGTTTCCAGTTTGAATATTAAAAATCCCAAGCATATTTATAACCTACAATTTAGTTATGGGAGGAAAGACAAAAGAAAATGAGGAAAACTGTATACAAACCGTTTTGATTGGCATCAGATAAAAACAGTTTGTTTAAATTAAGAAAATAGTTTTATTGAAATTCCAAGTATGAAGTAAACTGATTTTACAAGCAAATGATTAGGGACCTTTTGTCTCGTTTATAAAAATTTTCTTTACTTAAAAAAAATTTGGACAAAACTTTTTGTAACATTTTGGTTGAAACAATTAGAAAACCTAACAATTTTAATTTCATATCAGAAGTCAAGTATTTTAATCTTAAATCTTTAACTCATATCTTATAACTTTAAATAGTACTCATCTCTAACATATTGAAAATTCGCTGTATTAACTAAATATAAAAAGGTTTTCGATTGAAATTTTACATGCAATATTTGAATAAGTTTCTTTTGCAAGAAACATGAATGACACATAGATCAAATGATACGACAAAACGTTATTTAAAAGTTAGTACGAGGATGCCATTAATAAGAGCCTGCGTCTCGAGACTGCCTACAATTTTGTTGTAATGTAAAATGTTTCTTTCTTAGTTTCATTGCCCAAAACCAAAAATTGATTATTAACGACTTTTGTTTAGGACTAAACATTCCAAACAGTTGAAGTTTTAAGGGCATTTAAGTTCCAAAAACTTCGCTACTGCATCACCTGTTGCGTGTAACATTATTAAACAGAAACTTACCTACTGTACAACAAGGAGTATATAAAAGATGAAAATTTGAAATTTTGAAGTTTAAACAGGCTAAATTCTTTTAAAATTAGATTAGGAGCAAAAATAAAACTCACTTTTAGTGAAAAGTGCCTACTTTGATATGACGATCTATATAATATCGTAATACCTATAGGGTGTCCCGGAAATTTCTGGAAACGTTTTGGATATTTGTTTATTGCTTCGAGACTAACACATTTTACAACATAACCATGGGTTTCCGGTGCCTAGTTTTCTGTCCGTCTCCATATGTATTTTTGGCTTAACTCACGCGACTTTTGAAACCACTCATGCGATTGACTGGAAACTTGACATTACTTTACACAAACATCACATTATATATACACATTATCACTATACACACAACACAAACATCACATCGAGACTGTTTTACTTTTAAAGTTCTATATTTCTATCTTTTCCTGTTTCAAAATGGTAGCCATTTCACATTTACAAATTTTGATATTTAAAAAATGTAAAATGATATAGTATAAACAATTTAAAATTTTTTTAATTTTAATTTCCGATTCAAAACGCACTTTTGTTGTAGGTTTTCTAATAAAAGTGGGTTTTCGTTTAGAAAAATATTAATTTCTCCGTTATTTTTGGTCAGATGTTATTAAACTTAGTATTTGTGAATAGGCAATTAAAATTTACTCATTTTAAGTGTTGAATACTATTTTGATAATATTTCGCAATTATTCAGATTCTTAAGAAGCCCACGGACAAACAATAGAATGTAAGCCCACAAATATAGCTCAAGTCAGACTGACCTTAAATAAATAGTTCCCGGAACAAAAATCATAGAGACATTAAAAAGCCTCGAGTGAAATTCTTCAGACTTTCATTAGTCCAAGGACAAACGATTATTGAGAATACGGGCCAAATCTGACATTAAGTAGCCAATGGAAAAACAACCTAGAGAATATGGGTCAACAAGAATAGGTTCAAGTATAAGTCATCAGACTGACATTATAAGAGTCCCCCGGAAAATTAAATCATCAAGAATATAGGTCGCAACTCCCTCACATCTGATAAAAGATTAATGGTCTGATGCAAATTTCACTCTTTTACATTTTAAGTCATTAATATTGTTTATTAATATTATTACATTGTAGTAAATTACACTTAAAGATGGTTTAATTTTTAATAGAATGAGATTAAAATTACTCTTTACTACATACCAAATATACTTTTCAATCATAATAATCATTGTAATAATATCTTAATTGTCAGTTTGTAGTCTATCAAATGGATATTCAAACCATAATATTTTATCGTTGACCTATTATTAATTTTAAGTTTTTAACAATCTTTCGGTATTGTCTTTTATTTAAAATAATCAAAAGCTCTTTATTAATTATAAATCTCTAATTATTCCATCCAGAGTTGAGATTTTAGCGCTAAAAGCACTGTGATTTCAAGTTTTTCGCCTGAGAAGACAGAACTAACGACCTAGCACTCATTGTTGCCTTCTAGAGTGGCAGTGTTTCAACGGTACATCAAGGAATAATGACTAATTAGGCTGTTAATTATCTCAAAAAATGTACAGAGTTGGTATTCTTCCAATTTGACTTAGGACGCAGATTGAATACAAATTTTTGTTAACTCGTCTAACTGACTTAAATAAGCTTAAATATTAATTAGTTTCGATAATATTTACTTATTTCCAAGTGATTATAAAATAGACCATTTTTAACATTAATCGCCATTTCAATTTCTTAGATAGATGACGAATGAGTCATCTAATTTAAACACACATAATACTTCACAGCATGATATCAGTTTTAATATAGATTATTATTAAAATAGATTAAGCAAAATTTCTCTTAAGGATTCTCTAAAAATAGTATTTTGATTAAACACAAAAATTAAAAGCTATGATTGTCGGTTACATTATTGAACCAGTAATTTCCTTCTTGGATTTAAAGCCAATCCTCCGTTCTTAATAAATTAATTGTTATAATTGGTTTTATTTCATAATAATCAAAGAACAAACCATTAAGTTACCAAAATACTCGTATATTATGGTCATTTAGATTTCAATAATCACACAGCTATGCAAGTTTTTTGACAAATTTAATTTATACAAAGAATATCGTACTACTTTCAAAATATGAAATCTTTTGAATACAGAGCTAAACATGTTCTTAACAGTTCTTTCTTTTCTGCCTTCAAATATTCTTTAGGTATTTCATTTAAGACACAGGCCCTGCAGTAGGGTGGAGTTCTAAAGCTAAGACACCCAGAATACTTGAGCGGTTTTGGAGTATAGAAGGCAAGAAAAAGTGACACATTATAAGAACGTGACAGAAATTTAAACGACCAGACCAAGAAGACGAAAAGATACCCTCTATTTGTGCTTTTATAAAAAAAGGATAGGACAAACGTGAACCGAAGTAGCACCGGCTGTTCCGAAACTCCTGGTCAGGATGCGAATGCCATTCTTCTAATGGTAGTTCTCTACGAGTTCTCTTTGAACTCTACCTACTGGAGTAAAAACAAGAGGAAGCTGGCAAAGAGATGGAAGACAGTCTGGGGGATGTGGTATAGCTGGTAAAGACAATGGAACAAGTTCCCTTGGTCCAGAAAAACATCAATCTGCCAGTTATCAACGGTATTCTTGGTAGGTCTAGCTGGGGAAGGACGTGCATACCAGAAAGTAAGGAGTTAAGTCTTGAATTAAGAGATTGTTGACTGCTCTTCAAAAGGTCAAGACCCAGCTTGGCTTAAGAATGGCATGAATGTCAAAATTCTACAGCAAGAAAGAGGATTTTTACTTGGCAGCCCTAAAACCAATTAGGACTCAGGGGAAAAAGTTTCTTCAAAAACTCAGAACTCACCTTCTTTTTCCGTGTTCCTTCTTCCAGCGGACCTACCGGATATGGCAGGAGAGCTGAGCATATTGGATGATTTATTACTGGACTTATCAAAGATCCATCCCTGGGTAGAATGGTGGCATAGGGGGTTAGTCTACTTCCTGTACCAATCATGACTCTGGTCATGGTTATTCTCAGTCACACATGCACATGATGTGTAAGATGGTGACCTGAGTACAGCTGACTACCGGGGCGATTTTGACACGGGGTGCACACCTTCTTCAGCTGTCCACACATGGAACGGCCACGCCTAGTGGTAACACGCCATCTTGGAGCGCTGTCAGTGGACCAGTCTGAACATGTTGAAGGGTGTGGACGGATATAGTTGTTTGTCTCATTTCATCCAGAGAGTTCTCCTATTCAAGAAGACATATTTAGACATATTTATACATAGTTAGAAAGGATCTCGTATGGTATCTGGAAAAATAAAGGCTGGATTCGAAGTTAGCATTAAGGGACAAGACCCTTTGGCTCATGTAATATGATAAGCGATTTCAGGCTCGTATCCAAAAGCAAAAGAGGAGTTTTTTTAGAGGGTGGGGAGGGTGAGCTACAATATTTTTCTGCAGGATCCTCAGTATACAAGTTGGCTTTACCTGTGTGCGTAAAAAGCATTCTCCATCTTCTACATAACAATGTGTAAAAAATATATTTAAAATAATTTGGTTAAGCTGTGATGCTTTAAAGAAGTAATATGATGATATTATTTCAAAATATGTACGTAGTTGAGATTGAAAATTTGTATAGTATTTTATCATAACATCCTATATAGTGAGAGATATCGGTGAATTGTTATAGAATGGCCCCACAACTCAGATGTTAGTCCGTCTGTCTGTGTGTCGTGTGAGTGTTATTGTCCGTCCATCTGTCTGTCGTGTGAGTGTTACTGTCCATCATTCTGTCTGTCGTTTGAGTGTTATTGTCCATACGTCTGTCTGTCATGTGAGTGTTATTGTCCGTCCGTCTGTCTGTCGTGTGAGTGTTATTGTCAGTCCGTCTGTCTGTCGTGTAAGTGTTACTGTCCGTCCGTCTGTCTGTCGTGTGAGTGTTATTGTCAGTCCGTCTGTCTGTCGTGTTTAAGTGTTACTGTCCGTCCGTCTGTCTGTCTGTCGTGTGATTGTTATTGTCCATCCGTCTGTCTGTCGTGTAAGTTACTGTCCGTCCGTCTGTCTGTCGTGTGATTGTTATTGTCCGTTCTTCTGTCTGTCGTGTGAGTGTTATTGTTGGTCCGTCTGTCTGTCGTGCAAGTGTTATTGTCCGTACGTCTGTCGAGTGACTGAGATTCGTCCGTCAGTTGAGTTTGAATTTGAATTATTGGTTATATATGCTTTAATCTGACAATAAGTTATAAAATAAGTATTTATAATTATAACTTTTATTATGCTGTCTATGGTAGATAAATGTTATCCTATCGTTCAGAGTGTTATCGTTTAAAGATCATAAATACTTAAGACCTTAAATACATTTAATAAAATAAATTATCGAAATGCCGAAAAAATATTTTACTACCTAGTTAGTGTTACTTACTCTTGTATTCAATTTTTATTACGGGTTTTCAAGGGTAAAAAGTAATGAAGTAGCATTAAAATTGATGAACAAGGAGAATCTATATATATATATATATATATATATATATATATATATATATATATATATATATATAATAACTATACACCCGCATGTGTAACTCACTCACAAGAATCAAAATGTTTGACCACTTCCAATTATGCTACAAACTTGAAATTCGGCATGTAGGTGGCTATTGTTCAGAAACCATCGGGAAAAATCTAAAATCCACCAATTTTCTATTTCAACCTCTCCAAAAAAATTAAAAGGGTAGAAATAAAAAAAATTGAATATGTAAGGGTTTTCTATTTTCTATGTAACTTTTGAACGAGAGTTCCTACCTCAAATCTGAGAGAAAATCGTTAGTTGGGAATTAAATGCTCTACAAGTTAGGTCATATGACATTTTACTGTATCTCACTCCCTTCACCCTTAAAAAGGGGCGTACTTCCAAAATTTCAAAATTTCTTCACAAAAATTGCACTATTTTATTTTTTTATTTACCATTATGGTAAATAGATATCTTAACTTGAGTACATATAATGCCCCAATAATAGCCTTTCTATTGTAGCATTCATTGGCCAATTTCAATCTAAGTTTAGCTAAAAAAAAATCGTAAAAACACGAAATCTTTAAAATTTTTCCATGTAAAGTGTTTGTAATTTACTAAAATTTGGTAAATATGGTGCTACATTGATAAATATTTTTCAATTATTGTACTGTATTTTAGATGGTCTACAAGTTTGGTGCCTTGACATTTTCCCGTATCTCATCCCCTTTACCCCTAAAAGTGGACGTAATTTCAAAATATTAAAATTCGTCCACGAAAATTGCACTATTTTAATATTTTTTATTTACTATTAAGGCAAATGGATGTCTGAAATTTAGTAAATATTATGACCTCATATATGTTTAACTATAATAGCATTCATAGGCCGATTTCAACCTAATTTTAGACCAAAAAAACTCGTAATAACACGAATTCCTTAACATTTTTAACGTATAGTGTGTTTGTAATTGACTTAAATCTGGTAAATATAGTACTATATCGATGTACGTTTTCAATTATTGTATTATATTTTATACGGTCTACACATTTGGTCCTCACACGTTTTTCCATATTACACCCCCTTCACCCTTACAAGGGGCGTACTTTCAAATTTCACAATTCTTTCACAATAATTAAGTTATTTCAATATTTTTATTCACTATTTTGGCACATGGACGTCTAAAATTTAGTACATATTATGACCTTGACTAGGTCATACTATTAGCAGCCATTGGCCAGTTTTAATCTAATTTCAGTCCAAAATAATTGTAAAACCACGACATTGCAGGTCGTAACTTTTGAACGAGAGGTCCTACCTAAAATCTGAGGGAAAATTCATGGCGTCAGAGCGAACAAAACAGACGCTCTATATAATTTATTCCGGTGTAGTTTTGCCATATCTCACTCCCTTCACCCTTAAAAGGGGTGTCCTTTCAAAATTTCTAAATTCAATTCCAAAAAATATGCTATTTTAATATTGTTTATTTACTATTATGGCAGATATGTGCCTGAACTTTAGTACATATGTCCTAAACTAAATCTAACTATAGTAAAAGCCAGTGGGCAATTTCCATCAAAGTTGAGGTCTAAAAAGGTTTTAAAAAACACGAAATCCTTAACATTTTTTCATGTATAGTGTTTGTAATTTACTTTAATCTGTCAAATATACTGCAATATCAATTTGAGATGTGTCATAATTACCTTCTATTCTATTTGCTCTACAAGTTTGGTCCAGTGAAATTTTGCCGTATCTCACCCCCTTCACCCTTTAAAATGGGCGTACTTTCAAAATTTTTAAATCTTTTCACAAAAGTCTTGTTGATTTAATAAGTTTTTTTTACCATACTGGCACATAGATGCTTGAAATTCAGTACATATTATGACCCAACCGTTCTTTCAATAGTATCAGCTATTTTCCGATTTCATTCAAAGTTAAGTCCAAAAACATCGTAAAAACTTGAAGTTTTTTCATGTAAAGTGTTAGTAATTTACGTCAATCTGCCAAATATACTGCAATATTGATACATGTTTTGCCAGTGTTACGTTTTATTTTAGACATTCTGAAAATTTAGTCTTATGAAATTTAGCTGTACCTCACCCCTTCACCCCTTAATAGGGGCGTACTTTCTAAATTGTTAAGTTCTTTCACCGAAAATGGTGCTATCCTAAAACTTTAAATTTACTATTATGCTACTTAGATGTTTGAAATTTAGTACATATTATAACTTCAACTAGGTCATACTATAGTAAAAGCCATAAGTCAATTTTAATACAAGTTTCGTCATTGTCATAATTTAGTAATTATCGTATTTTTTACACCTATAGCTAGGAATCCTGCCAATAATTCTCCCTAGATTAACCTTAGTGATTTTGTTAACCTTAGGACCAAACCCTACGTTGAGACAAAATTTGAATTTTGATCTGTATTTTTTCAACCCATAAGACGTTAACGAATTAGGGGGCATGGGGGCGGAGCCCCCATCGAGCCGTAGGCGAGTATATCTATATATATAATACGTGATGCCCCTTTTTTGTTAACGCTTCTCCTCCCTTATTTCTGGACCAATTTTAAAGTTTGAGGTGTCAAAAGAATGGCCTCAGTTCGTAGTTTTGCAATAAGGTTTTAGATTTTTGATATTTTAATTCTGAAGCTCACTGGAAGCTCTCAAAGTTCATTTTTTGTCCATAAGATTAACATGGGGGACAATTTATTTTGAATTGCTAAATAAAACAGCTGTTGATAGTTGAACAAACAAACACATACGTTAAAAGCTGAATAGAAGCAAGGAATCTAAAACAAATGAAGACAAAATAATCTCTTTATTTATTTTAGATTTCTTGAATAGAAGCAAATTGAACTGGTACTAAAATATCAACACAATTTCATACTTTAATACGAGGAGTGTCTAATCTGGGGATTTAACCTTTTCTCAAAATGTAGCAGGTATATTTTGCTTGAAAATTTTATTCACGCGTATTTGGTTCACAAAAATAATTTTTGTAACTTAAACCTGGAAAAATTCATTTTTTTCCGAAACAAATTTTGGAAATTGAAATTTTTGACATGGGTCTTATTGGTTGTCCGACTGGTATTGAAACAATAATGAAAGGTAGCAAATACTAAAATAGAACACCAAATTTGTGTGCATGGGTTTTCAAACTGCTGTAAACTATAAGGAAAAGGGATGGTTGGTTGTAAGTGTAATAACCTTTTTATTTACTATTATAGTATAAACATGTTTTATGCACAATGCTACACATATTTAAAAAAACCTGTGTAAAAGACAACATTTAAAAGTTTTTTGCCTCCAGTATAGAAAACAAGCTTATTACAAAAATGGTTTTTATAAAGAAAGATGTTAACCAAAATAAAAATGCCACTAAAAACAAAATGGACCACACCAACAAAGATGTAGATTCTCTTAATTTATTTGATTTCTTTATTTAAATTTTGTAATGTCATGGAAAGTTAAGTTAAAGAGGATATAGGCATAAATAGTAATGTGGACTCATACACTATGTCATTGACTACCTCATACAGTAGTACTACAAAAACAACCGCAGTGAGTGCTGTATAACTCATACAGGACCGGGGAGTAATGAAATGTTGATTTTTATTCTTTTGTCATTTACGTTTTATTTTTTATGAACTATATGTGGATCCAACATCTGTGAATTTATTTAAAATTTTATAGGAGGGTTTGGACAAAAGCCCTAAGACATATCGGCAAAAGAACAACTACGTAATCTCAGCTAATTTAGACCTAAAAGAACGAGCACCACATCTCAGCACTATTACATTGGGAAGTGGGAGAATTGGTAATGAAGATCGATCTGATTTTCACTATAGCGACATTTTTTCAAAGTATTACCATGGATCAAGGTTTGATCACCTGGTACTCTAATAAATGCAGCGCATTGCGCTGCACGGGCCCCCTAGTATATATATAATACGTGATGCCCTTTTTTGTTAACACTACTCCTCCCTTATTTCTGGACCAATTTTAACGTTTGAGGTGTCAAAAGATTCATCTCAGTTTGTAGTTTTGCAATAAGGTTTATATTTTAATTCTGAAGCTCATGGGAAGCTCTTAAAGTTAGTTTTTTGTCCATAAGATTAACATGGGAAACAATTTATATCGAATTTCAAAAAGAACAGCTGTTGATAATAAAACAGACAAACATATGTTAAAAGCTGAATAGAAGAAATTGAACTACTGGTACTGTAATATCAACACAATTTCATACTTTAATACGAGGAGTGTCTATTGTGATGTTTTAAATTTTTCTCAAAATGTAGCCGGTAGATTTAAGTTGAACTTTTTATTTACTTGTATTTAGGCACAAAAATAGTTAAGTAACTTGATCCTAGACAAATTCATTTTCCTGTACAAAAACAAGTTAGTAAATTGAGATTTTTTGACATGGGTCCTATATGGGTTGTCCGTTTGGTAGGCCTATTAAAACGATAACAAGAGTTAACAATTAATTATTAAAATAAAACACTAAATTTGTGTGCATGAGTTTCCAAACTGTTGTGGAATATAGGAAAAGAAATAAGTTGTAGGTGTAATAATCTGTTTGTTTACTATACTATAACAAAATTTAATGCAGAATGCTACACATATTAAAAGAGACAACATTTAAAAGTTTTTCCTTCCAATATAAAAATCTTATCACAAAAATAGTTTGTGTAAAGATATATTTTAACCAAAATATAAATTCCTCATAAAACCAAAATATATTACACCCATAAAGCTGTAGATTGCATTAATTTTTGTGTTTTTTTTTTTTTTATTTAAAGTTTGTAATGCAATGGAAAATAATTTAAAAAGTATTTAGTTCTTTATAAATAGTGATGTGGACTCTTTCAATATGTCAACGACTACTTCAAACGGTAGGCCTACTACAAAAACAGCCGCAGTGAGTGCTGCATGACTCAACGGGGATGAGTTGTAGTAAAATGTTGATTTTTATTCTGTTGTCATTTACGTTTTATGTGTGCTGAGCTATCTAGATCCAAAATCTACGAATTTATTCTAAATTTTATAAGAGAGTTTATTTAGATTCCAGATATCGGCATAAGAACAACCACGTAGGAATAATCTCGACACTATCACATTGGGAAGTTGGAGAATTAATTAGGCCTAGTGATGAAGATCGATTGATGAAACATCAATATGGTGTTATCGGATTTTCACTATAATTTAATATTTATTTTCAAAGTAACTCAGTTCATTACCATGAAGCAAGGTTTGATCACCAGGTACTCTAATAAATGCAGCGCATTGCGCTGCACGGGCCCCCTAGTATCTATTATTCTTGGTGATCTTTAGTTATTATATTAAAATATTCTTGAGAAAATGCTTGTTGTTCTGAATTATTTTTAATTTTGTTATGATTTCACAATAAAATTAGTTTGACAAGAAGAGTTATGTGGGTATAACTACCATTACATAGGATATAAAAAGTGTTGTTTGACGGAGTTAAAAAATATTACCCTAATAAATATAAACAATACTGTATGGTGAGGTGTGTATCACGGAAATTCGTTCTAGGCATGCTACAGTCTATTTCTAGAACTTATCTCACATGACGGTATAGGAACAGCAATTTCTGTGAATAGTAAATTTTTTAGACTGCAGAAAAGAAGAAAAACTTTCATTAAAATTGTATACAACCATGGTAACTTATTGAACTAAAATGATTTAAAGATTCCATAATGTTAAAGTAGAGTTAGTTTAAAGCTTGTTTTGATACAATCCTGACAAATAATACTGCTAAGAAATTGGATATCTCAATTTAAATGATAATGAATGTTAAATGCTGTTGGGCTAATATCAGTATGTATGGGACACGCTTAAATTTATTTGTATTTTTAAATGTCTGGTTCGTCCTAATGGGTTTAATTAGTTTATTACAAATGCAATATTAATATAGGCATAAACTTGCTTTTTGTACTTTTCACTGAACGAGACCCCACTATACTAAAATTGACTTATGCTGAAACACTATCACGGTGTGGTGGTTGTGTTACGTTGTTACACTAGATTTAACCTAAGCAAACGTATTCTAACCAACGCAGAGCACTGTAGGTCTTAGAGCAAAGTCACTGTGAGTAGGTCATTGCCGCTTAAATCCTCGTAGGTTTAAAAAAAACGTACTGTTATATTTTTACCAAAGATGATGTTTAGTATATCTAGAGTATAAGATTAGGTATTCAATGAAATTAAGCAAAAATAAAGTATGTTTTAACGATTCTTTACTGAAAGTCGATTAAAACAATGTATATAGTTAACTCCTGTGATATTGTCATCCTTGTTAGTTAAAATTTTTAGTTTTTTTTCTACCCATTTTGCGTATGTATGTTGATATATTTAGTAGTTCTTGTCAACGTTTAGAATTTTCTTCCTGTAACTTATATAGCTTTTACTTTGTATTCTTAAATTAATTTAAGCTTATATGACTTATTGAATTGTGTGTCTTTAAGTTGTAATTATGTACTGCTGCATATTATGTCACCAACTGCCTGTTGTTCATGTTCTCACTGTAAACTAATTTGCATTGTTTTATTTTGTAGCATATAATGATAATGTAGATTTTGAGAATTCCGCTTAGGTTAAATTGAGTGCCAGCATGTTTCACCCGGTTCAATATCATGGCCAAAAAGGTCCATCTGAACTCTTGAATAGAAGTTAAGTTTTTTTACTGTACGATCAATTTAAGTAAAATTGATTTTTCTGTTTATAAAGAAATTAATTCCGGATGGCGAAAGAGTAGAGTCAACGAGTTTTCCCTAAAATAGTATTTTTCACAAAATATTTCATAGCAGAGAATTGGTGTTCAGATGTTTGTTATAGAACATTTAGTACATAATTAGGCAAACAAAAATTGTAATTAGTGGATTATTACAAACGATCACAAAGTCACACAATCTAGGCCACAAAAATAAATTCAATACTTCAAAATATTTTTGAATAGAACGATTAAAAGTAAGTAATGTCTTGAAATAAATGACTTAGAAGAGAAGTGGTCGTTGCCAACAAGATACTTCTATTATGCAAACATTGCCCCTAAAATACACCCTGATGGAAATTTTAGTCTTCTATTTTGTTTCCTTGCCCTTAATATTCTCCACTTTAAGTGGTTTGAGTTAAACTGAATTAAACACTGCTTCACCAAAGTGTTTGAGCCCGAATTAATCCTCATACGTTTTAGTTAATATGGAAACCAACGTTTCTGACACAAAAATATTTTACAGCTGCAGATATCAAATACATCGTTCGATAAGAAGAGAAGCTGGAAAATGTGGTTATTCAACTTTTTATAAAACAGATATTATGACAAATTGCAAATTTGTATCTTTGACATAGTTTGTATGGTTTGAAATTTACAAATTAAATTAATTAAAATACGTAAAACTGTTTTTAGTAGATGATTTTATGATTTATGAACAGTGTTGTTCATGTATGTATGTAGTATGTGTACGTATGTAATGAATCTTACTCGTTAACTATTATAACTCATTAACACAGAAAGCAACGGGTTTTTTCTACTATAAAAAGGCCATATACAGCAAGCTAAGTCGGTATTTATTAGATTATTATATAAGGTTATGATTCCTCAAATAGAAAATATCTTAATATTACCTATCTATATGAGCACACTGCCTAAGTATTTACATCGTTAAATAATGGAGGTCTTATTTAAAAATATGTTCCGCGTTGAGCAACCAATTTGAACCAAACTAATGTTATACGATATTATTTAATAAATCCATATATCATTAAATGTATCATGCAGTTAATTCTTTAAAGGTATTTCTATTAATAATATAACGTAATTTCAACATCAACGAAAATAATATGTACAAAACTGTGTAGATAAGTGTTTTATCTTATTTCGTAAGTATGTGAAGAAAGCGTATTGAATAAATAAATAATAAATATTTTAGCACTCAAGTCAGGTGTTCCGTTAAGCCCACTTGAAACTCCTCGCTGTATCTATCATGTAGTATTAGTTGGATCAACTAATAAATTGATTTCACTTCACCAATGCATTATTAAAGACATACATCGAGATTATTCTTTTTTACTATAAAAGTTTTATTAAAATTAGGGGTCCCCTGTGCAAGTTGCGCATTTAAAAAAATATTTCTTTATGTTTAGTAGAAACTTACTTACAGTACAATTCAAAGACATGTTATATGATGACTTTAAACTTTAACTATCTAGAGAAACATTTCCGTATGAAAACAAAACATTTGACTGTTTTAATGATATTTATTTTAATTACAATTTGTTTAAAATCTGATTTAAAATTTCATCGGAACTGTAAATTTCGGTAACTGTTAAGTTACAGTTCACATTTTAAAATCTTATATAATGTAAGTTAGTCAACATTCAAAAGCTCCTTCTACAAATAAATCAAAGGCCAGGGGGTGAAGGCTAAACGAAATGACTTTTTTAATCACTATTCGCCCATGCGTTAGATCATAAGCTTCAAAATGACACCTCAATCTTAAAATTCGGTTCAGTAGGTCGAGAGAAAAATGGACGTAACAGACGAAACCCTTATAGAAATAAGAATATAGTAGGTCGAGAGAAAAATGGACGTAACAGACGAAACCCTTATAGAAATAAGAATATAGACGAGGTGGCCCGTGCGCAAATTGCGCATTTTATGATTCTGTATGAGAGAAACTCACCTAAAGTACATGTATGTTGGTTATTAAGTGACAGGGATCTATTTTTGTTTACTATCTGGCTTTGAATTTCATCTGAAGGCAGGACTGCGTAGAACATATGAACAAAAGAAGGGCTGTTTCATTCCTTTGATGTTGGAATGCCACTTTTGAGTCAGGCCGGTGACGTAATCAATCTGATGTCCATAAGAATAACATGTACCATCTGATCAGGCTAGTGACGTTTTGGGTACTAATTTTTACATCGTTTCACACGCTAATGAAACAGCCCTTGTCTAATACATTACAGCAGTTTTCCCCAGTCCTGATCTGAAGGTAAGTTTAATCAACTGTTAAATTACAATTTAATTAAAGATTTTGTAATAGAAGTTGGTCAACATTTTAAAGCGCCCTCTAGAAATAAATTAAAGGCGAGTGGGGTCAAGCCCGAAACGATATGAGTTTTTTAATTACGATTCGCCCACGCGCTATATCCTAAGCTATAAAATGACACCTCAATCTTGAAAATCGGTTCAGTAAGTCAAGAGAAAAGGGAACGTAACAGACAAAACCCATAGAAATGGGAAGATAGATTGTTTTGATATCGTAGATGAACTCTCTATTTAAACAATTTCAATAGAAGTTTGAAATATGAGATGAGAGGTATTGAGATGAGATGAGGTGTCTTGGTTTATACTTTATTAACATTATAAAGGTTATGTAAATTATTTTTAATATTTTTGCTTAATATTTTTTATCAAATGTAAAGTATTTACTAATAATAATAAGCTTAAGCTAATAGTAGGTTATATTTGATTGGTTTGTAATGTAATCTTCTTAGGCTACAGTCACTTTAATTTAAGTTTTATTAAGGAGTATAATTCTAGGTCTGCAGGGACCGATAAATTTAAATAGTAATAATGAAGCCTACCACCAGTCTACAGCTGTGAAAAATTACCACACTCAGCCTACCACCAGCCAATGTTCAGGATGTAAAGGAGTGCAGTTGTTAATCATATTAACCCTATATATATATATATATATATATATATATATATATATATATATAAATTTTTTTTTGTCGATTAAAATCACTGTTTTTGGCGCTTTGTTAAGAATTTAATCGTACAGAATATGTAACTAGTCACTATTTTCTTATCGAAAAAATGTTTAAAATTAAATTTGAAACCTTAAACAGCTGAGAATAACTTATTTTTTAATTATGCTATAAAATGGAAATATATAACATTTATAACATATAATTGTATTTGAGATATTAGGATTTTCTCCATAGAACATATGTCGGGCATGAAAAAAATCAAAATACTCCTAGATGATTTTACCAACAATGCTCAATGCAAAAATACTAAGTTTCAAAATATTTTTACAAAGAATTAAATAGACATTTCACACTTTTGGCCAACCCTGCACACATTTGAGATTTTCACACTGACAGCTTATCATCTTTACGTCTTGTCCCTTACTGGACAAAATAGTTATTCGTGTATTAAGAGCGCAAAGTACATCATTGTCACTCCAGACGCTTCGAGCAGCCAAACTTTTCCAGAGCAGCAATGAATATCTTGAGAGTGGCAATGACTCGTAATACACATAAGATTTTTCCTACCACCAAAATTACAACCGATATCTTTCTTTGTATAAAAAATTTCATTTAGAACATGTTTGATTTGTTTATGGTGGAACACACTTTTAAGACTTTTCTATCATTGAATTAATAATAAATGTAAATTACCACATTGCCACACCTGTAAACCCTACGCAAAACTGTTCATTTCCGGTTTCCGTTCCTTTTACTCTCCAAAGAGGCAATGTTATTAACAAACCCAAAATCAAACAGCAATTTTAAGTCATCTGTTATTGCAAACCATGCCACAGCTGTTGGTCATTGTTGTCGTTTAGTGATTGCTTCTTTTTTAGTTTTATAGTTAACAGTGTGTTCCAACAGAAACAAATCAAACATAATATAAATGACATTTTTCTACAAAAAAACATTTAATTTGTTGCATTATGTTGGTAGGAAAAATCTTTTGTGTATCACGAGCGCAAATAGTCATTGCTGTCTCGAAGTTCTAGTGACCAATGACGTACTTTACACTCTTAATACACAAATATTTACTTTTTAAAATCATTAGCACTTGTTGATAACAAGTGTTGTGAACCATGTCTCACCTTTCTATTTCTCATGTCCGATCGGCATATCTTAAGGTAACATTTTCTATAAGCAATTGCTGGTTTACTCAAAGATATGGGTATTTTACACATTAACTCAACTATCAGAGAGTGGTTTATGATTAAATAACAAACTGTAATCAGCTGACCCAATTGTGACAGCCCCCTCATTCCCCCCTCCCTCCCCCCTTCCTTATCGTGGCTTGACTGTTGTTATGTCTGTTTAACACGCTAGAGCAACGTATCATTGGATAGAGCTAACACTAGTGTAAAAGAAAATTATAGGGAATAGAGGTCTTCTGAGATGTCAGTCGTATGATGAAATTGTCTTTGAAACTTGGGTGACAGAGAATTTAACAATATAGCACC
>CM061532.1:26441208-26490161 GCA_030545055.2 Neoaliturus tenellus | reverse complement strand
AGGTTATCAAACTCAAACATTCCATTCCTTGAACTAAAAAATTAGTCATCTTAAAATTAAATAACATTTGGACAGCCAATATCTTATGACATAAATTATGTCGTTTAAAATTTCCTGACAGACTTTAGAAAAGCTTTCTGAAACTCCCAAAATATTGCATGTTGAAGTCTACAATTCCATTTTCAGTCTGATTGGATTAGACTTCCAACTAAGTCTTTTTTGAGCTAAACGAAAAAATGTAAATGATGGTAATAAGTCATGTGAATAGCTTCGTATTAGCACAGTTATTATGTGAAAAAATACATCCATACATGTTTGTGAAAATAAATTTGGTATCAAATACAAAATTTAGAATAAAATGTAGTTGTGGATTTTAAAGCATCCTGAAGTTACTTTATGTGTGTTTATTTTACCAGATAATCAGTGATATGCTTTGTAGCTTTGTAAACTAAAACTCATTACAGAGCAAACTTTTCCATCAAACAAACAAGATCCTTAATTAAAGTTTATAAGAATTTTAATTTGGGAAATATCCAAGGAAATTTGTAAAGGCAAGTAATTAATGAAGATCGTTGGAGGTACCTACTGTGTATTCTTGTAACACTTCGTTTTTTAATGAAGTAGTAAATTAAATTGTTTTTTAAAGAGTGGTGACAATAATAATATTCATTATTTACGCCAAAGCATATATTTTAATTTTTCTACACGGAGCGTTCGCATTTAAAGATGTTTCATATTTTTTGAACATTCATCATGAACATTTAAGATGGTTGATTTTTTATATAAAAATTCATAGAAAAAATTGACTTAACATACATAATAGCCAAGCAAAATATCAACACAACTTCTTATGTGTTTGTTTTTAATATGTTGTAAAAAATGTTTGTCTCAATACAAGGGACAAATATGCAAAATGGTTCCATAGAAATCCGGTACACCCTGTATATTGCTGTGCGAGTTTTATTTTAAAGTTGCAACCAATTTCATTAAAGAGTTTTGATATCCTAATGACCAATAATGTGTTATTTCCATTTATTTTACAAATAACAACTGGGACCATAATTGAATATTTAAAAAAACTAAACTTTTCTAAAAATTTAACCGGCAACCTTTGGATCCAAAGGCGAACACTAATAACCCACTCAGCTTAACAGCCACTTGATTGAGAGGTGATCTAAAGTGCAATATTATAAAATAAAAATAAAATAGAAATGAAGATATAATTAGATATAATAAGATATAACGTTACAAATTTAAGTCCTCTCAAATATATTACTTTTGTTTAGGAAAAAGGTAAATTTATAAACCTATTTATAACAACATTTTACTTTCAAAATAATTGAAATCAAAATCATTTATTGATTCTTAAGAAAATATAGATCTGTGATTGTTAATAAATAAGCCAGAATTTATGACAGAATTAATATAACAATACTAGGAACAAATAATAAAATATAAATATAATTTCAAAGACGTTTACAATGAAGAATAAAACTGAAATGACTATCAATACAAAAATCCAGCAAAAAAAATTGATATTCATTCAATTTTGATCCAGAAATTTTCAGATCCAAACGACTGGACTACTGGGACAGTTTGAATATAGTTTCCAGACAGCTTCAAAAGCTGTTTTAGTTCACAATGATAATAATATTAGATTTATTGTTAATAGGAACATGATGACCACAAAATAAGTGTTAATAAGTACCGTTGAAAAGAACTTCACTCTATGAATATTATTACTTTTTTATTCAAATAAAAAAATCAATGTCAATTTTAAATTTAAGACTATGTGTACCAAAAACAATGATCCTTATGAGTTTAGTAGACCAATAAATAAAATATGACCTTCTTTTAATATCATAACATATCAAATAATGTCCAAAATACCACGTATTTTTTTCCCCGAGATATGAATTTTTAGAAAAAGAGACATTTTCGTCTCGTCAGGTCCAATTGGAAACGGTATACATGAATTTACGACATGGCAACATCCAAATTGGATCCAAAAACTCAGTGTTGTATAGATATTCATGACTGAAAAATCTAATTCTGTAAATAATAACCATTGTACAATGTTTAATGAGAAATGGGTTAATTTTTTTAATTCAGTTGATATCTTAATAAATCGTTGCTTAAACCAAACTTGTAACATTAAGGTAAGCTATTAAGACCTCTTCAGGATTTTAAAGTCGTATAAACATATCCTTCTTGAAAGGGAATGTGCCGCTTTCTACCTACGCACGAAGCCAAACTCCTGCAATGTGGCTTATAGGAGAAATTCCCTCTACCCCACTGACTCATCATTTTCATCTGACTTCCTAAAATATGCACTCCAGTGTCTCCTTTTGTTTCTGGATTCAGTTGTATGAAAATGAAACTAAAAATCACATTAAATCACAGCTGATTTTAGGGTTTTAGATATTTTCTGTCATCAAAATATGTCCTCCAAGTATTATACATTTTGTATTGTAGTTTTCATCACTTAAATCACTGAAACGTTATTTCCGAACTCGGCATTGCCTTGCTCGTAAAAATGCGATTGCGCACAGAAAAAAGCTATTTTCCGACAAAGTGATGAAAAATGTTATTCAACATACTACAAAAATAAAAAAGTGATAACTAATTAAAAAAATAAATTTACTAAGATATCATTATCTGTTTACGTTTTATAGTTGACTTCAATATTAATTTAAATATTCCTTAAAACAGCAATACTAGTCTAAAAACAAATAAGACAAATCTAAAAAAAAACTACTTTCAGACTAAAGTAGTTTTTGTTTAGGTTTGTCTTATTTGTTTTAGACTAGTATTAGCCCTTTCAGTCCCTGTGTCCTCAACTGAGGACGCACATTTCAACAAATATTTAAAACTTGTTGTTTTTATTTTTCTACCTTTCAATGCAGTTGTCCCCATTCGTTGACAGATTTTCTAGGGAAATTTAGTTTCTCAGGGGTTTTAGAGTGGCAAACCTGATATATTCAACAGGTGAAAAAGAAGCATGTCAGACCACAGCTGCACTTGCCATGGTAAGACTATTTTTACTTGTATATTTGAAACAGATTAGCTTAAAATTTAGGCTTAACAGTTTGTATATTAATTATATAGAGGTCACAGTTTCTAAATATACAAATATCTTGTCTTATACAGATTTATATGTTGTAATATTTGGAAGAGAAAATACATGTCATCAAATGAGGACAATTGGATTAAAAGGAAAAAAATTACTAACATAACCTCAATGTTTTGTTGTCAACATTTGAGGACAAATAAACTGAACGGTGTACCGGACCTCAAACTTCAATTTACAATTGTGGAAAAATTAAGGAAGGGTGTAAAAATAAATATATAGTGTGCATACAAATTTCCTGAAAAGGCGGTAACAACGTTTTCTTCGACAAATTAAAAAATAAACAGTATCTTATGATATATTTTTTACTCCTAGTCCTTTGAATCGGTTTGTCATCAATTGAGGACAGTTTTGTTTTTTTCTTAATTTGACGTTTAGGAAAAACCAAGCATATACTACTTAATTTAGGTATAAGTATGTTAGCTCTAAGGTGCAAAGAGCCAAAATGTACGGATAAATCATACGGTTTGAAAATGTCAGATATATCTTTTTTCTTACAAAATAACGGAACTTTCTCTGAACATACCATCTCCGAAAAGCAAATGGGGGTAATTGTAATGTAATACACTATTGTATTTTCTAATTTTTTATGTGTTTTTATACAAATTACAAAAAAAATACAACAGGTTATGAATTTTCTGTTAATTTAAACCTATGACTGAATAGTTTTGTCCTCATTTGTGGACAATTTTTTTTCTCTTAGTTGGATGTCTAAAAAATGAATAGAAAGCAAATACTACTTATTTTAGGTATAAATATGAGTATTACAAAAGAAAAAAATTTTTCTATAACTCTATCCGTACTTGGGACTGAAAGGGTTATATTGCTTAGGAAAAAACAACTTGTCATTACACTATACCAATAGCCCGTGTTTTCTACCCTCACTTCTAACAGCAAAAATCATGCTTGTGAGGTTTAAGGCCGAATATTTTCGGCCCTAGACCCCCAAAAAGCGAATAAAAAATTTTTAGCCAAGAAATCTAGAACATAATAAGTTAGGTGACAGCTTATAACAACAAACAACAAATAACAATAACAACAAATATCAAATCATAATGTATTTGTTCAGCTGATAGCAACTGTCAAATAAGTTAGATGTCACGTACTTTTGTACTTGGTGCTTTTCCCTTCGAATCAGACGTAGTTGTCACCTGTGTATTCTAGTTTCGGTGGCCGTAGCTGATGTGAAGTGGTTTCCTAGCAACCAGAAACACAATCAGTACATCTCGCCAGTTTAGTTAAAGTTATGTTTTGTTTGTTATGAGCGAATACATTTTTTATTTGTTTAGAATTTTTTGCAAAATGTATTATGATAAAAAATCGTTTGTAATTAAGCCAAAATCGTTTTGCCCACAAATTCGTACAAATCTTGATCGTTTCAAGATCTCGACTTCGTATTAGACTTGAAACACGATCTCGAGGCCGCCAAAACTCCATATTCGGCCCTTGTGACAAAATTGGTTAGTTGGATACGTCTTGGGGAAGTTGAGTAATTTCAAGGACGGAATTTTAAGTGTGAACTTTAAATCAACTGTCTTACTACTTTATTTACATTTAAATATTTGTATAAAAAAACTTCTAACGTAAATTGCAAAAGTAGGTAGGGCCTATATAAAATAGTATTTAACTAATAGTTTACTGATTTAAATCTATATAATTGAAATAAATGAGATGATGAATCAAGTTAATTTAAAAATTACCATATACTTTGAAAATTAAAACAGGTTTTTGTTTTTATCTTTTTGCATTTTTTGACTAGTTTTAAATAAAGACTAAACACACTAAATGCGATAAATATTCGCAGTTTGTCTCCAAAAAATGTGGTTAATCAACTGTTATTATATCTTTCTTGGGATCTCAACTGTTTTTTGTGGTAAGGAGTAATTTCTACTAGCGAATGAAATACAGTATTCCTAAATATATTTAGATCATAAAAATAGCAAATTAAAAATACTATTATTAATTGACTATATTTTTCTAAATACAAATTAATCTCAACCTAGACTATCTATTTCTGATGGGCACTAATTACATTTTAAGCCCTCTCCGTTAATGCCTAATGAGAGTTTGAGAATAGTGCAGGAGGAGCGTTTCAAAAGAGAGCTTATCGGGATCGTAAAATCACTAGAATGTTGTTGAAAATAATTAAAGAAGTCTGAGGGAAAAGGAATGATTTTACTACTACTACTCATAATTGAATGATTAAATCCTTAAAATTGGCCCTTGTTCATTTATTTAACTGTCCACACTCATATTTAATTTTGAGGTGCATTTTTCGATTATTGTTAAATTCCGATTATTCCAAATGTAACGTACATTGTAATAATAATGATAAGTCAGAAGAATGTTAAATTTAGGTGAATATTACTAAGCTACATAAAACATCGGGAAAAATATTGGAAAATTATGTAAAAAGGCTAATTGTTGTGGATATTAATCAAAATGTATGATAAATATAGTGAGTGGTTTGAGTTTTGAGGGACAAATGATGTAACTAAATAATACTTTTATAAGGCAAAAACCACGAATTGTTACCAACAGCATTATATTATTTAAAAATTTCATAACTATAAGTGCATCTTGTTGCGTGACACAAAACCATAGAAAAATTTATAAAACTATTCATATGCTTTTTGCATTATACATCCATTATAATACTTATTTTATATATAATTACATTTTCTGTAAAAATGTTCAATGAGTAACACCCGTTAATATTGAAGAAAAATTTGTTTATCTTTGTAATACTGAAATTCTACAACTAAAATGTAATAGTATTAATGTATTTAAAAAAAAAATTAAATTAATAAAATTATATATTTTTTAAGTTGTTGATTTATTAAAGTTTAAATTGACGAATACAGAAATTAATTGTGAAGTATAAAAGACAACTGTTTCGCAGTGGCAAGAGCAATGAACGTAAATCACATTGCCAGAGATAAGCCCTGCATCAATGAACAGTCTTGTTGTAAACGATTTCATTGTATCCAAATCTTTTACTGTAAGCTCCATTTCATTCTCTCTCAATACGATTGAATATATGACGGTATATTATTCCCTCTTATCAATAACCTAACAATAAAAGACTGTTCCTGATATTCTGTACTTTGTTAAGCGGAAAATCATCCAATATGCTTAAGGAAACATTTTTTGTTAAATTAAAATATTTAATTCTTTATATTTTCATTTTTATATTGTTTTTGTGTTATTATCATTTTAAGTCATAGTTGAATGATATGCTCATGAATTATTACAAACATTATCTTGAAGAGAAGGCTGTAAATTCCATTGTATGGAAGATCATTTAAATGAACTTTCCAATTGAAGTACTTTTATCAACATTCTTGTCTCCATCCCCATCACTAGACATTAGAAAGCACTTCCTTCGTATTAAATATTCATACAAAAACATTAAAAGATTTTATTTTTTAATACGCAAAAGAATGTTTTCTATTATTATTTGAAATGCAAGTTTATATTTTACTACATTGCTATAAATACATTCCAGTATACTGTTTTAGAAAATCAAGCCAAATATTCCGAAAGAGGTAAACTCAACTAATGAAATAATTTAAAAGTATATTCAACTGCTATATTTATAAATTTATATTTTTTTTTAAACGTACTAAGTGATATTGTAAAAGCGGTAGTGATCCATCGATCTTTTTATTACGAGCCGTAAATCAAATCCATGAATAAATCAAATCCTAGGTGATAATCAAAGTACTTCTACTTTACTGCAGTTGATGCCAACATTGTGTAAGTAATTTATAATCATGTAATAAATTCTTGTAATTTTTTAAAGTAGTAAAACTTATGAGAAATGTGATCGAGGCAACTATAATAACAGGACCCGACACATAATAACAGGAAAGTTTTTTTTACACATCCCGTATCCCGATGTCACCTTCAGATTACCCAATTCCATTTAAAGGACGCGGTTTCCTGTAAAATTGTGTTTCAGGAAACAATAAATAAATCATTGGCAATTTTATTACAACAAAATATACAAGAATTAAAGGAGATTTATATAACCTTACAACAGAATATTACGCAATAGTAGTTTACATTACTAGTCTCGAAAGTGACTTATTGCGGGGTGAAATTGCATTTACGTGCGAGGAAAAACCTAGCGTGGAAAACACTATAGAGCCCCACAATGGCACTTTTGAGACGATTATTGAACATATTTTTTATTACGATATCTAAAAACTTGTAAACAACATGAATATATTTGTTTATTCAACTTAATAACAATAATAAAACCGAACTCATAACGCTGAGTTTCCGTCCTTATGTCAAGGCACGGAAACTCAGCGTTATGCAACAGCTGATCGGTCTGCACAGCAAAAACCCACAACGGTTACTTTCCGTGCACCACAAATGCACAGAAAGTTAACGTTATGTAATTTTGCCGTGCAGTAGCGGGAATAACCTATTTTCTTAAATCATATTACGCTTAGAAGGTACACTTTCGTGTGTAGAGTAATGAAAAGTATATTTGCAATAAAATAAAGAAATTGCTTTAAATTATCAATTATTATCATTTCAAAGTTATAAAAAGTCTTCGTTGTACATTAGTGAATAATGAATTTTATCAACTTATTTAATTTTCAAATTGAAAGTTGTGAAATTAATAAATATTTGAATACGTCATATGCACATCCAAACATTTATTCAAGTTTAATCCAAAGTTTACCATATGTTTAGTATTGAATTAAACTAAGTTTAACTTAACTTAGTTTGTTTCTATAAGCATATGGCCAATTTAGGTTTAAAAGTCAAGTTAAGGTCCGAACTGACTTGCAGAGAGTGACGTTGAATGAACTACTTATGTATTTATAAATACTTATGAATTTATATGTAGCTTATAAACTTAAAACAAATTATTCAAGGTAACTGTAAATTCTAAATTTACTTAAAAGTGTCAATAATTACCATTTCAAAATAAGGATTTTAGTTTGTATAATTTTAATAAATCGATATCTTTATTCCAAAAATTATATTTGTCTACTTTTATAACCTAAAACAATGGTCAGTCGTTTCACTAGACGTGGATTAATAATCTTTTGTTCACAGCACAACACGTTTGTATTCGTTCACTGATGCTCACGATAAAACCCTTTTGTCTCTGCATTATACATGTCTAGATATAAAATTCGTTTATTTAAGCTATGATTTGTAAATATCATATAGTTGCGAATAACTATTCAACTCTAAATATATTTTGTAACCATTTTACACTATTTAAAATGACCTAAAATACTTAAACGTAGTCTACGATATAAATATACTTAATTTGCAAAAGCTATTCTACTTTGAATTTAGGTCCAGACAATTTCAGTCATAGTACATCATTGACAAAATAAGGACAAAAATATTTAATTTTTATAATACATTATTTTAGTTTTTCTAAAATTATTTTTTTACAATTTTGGAATTTTACAACCCATGATTGTTAAGGATTTGGTGTTGTGAAATACATATTTATCCAGCCAATTAATAATATTGATATTCGACGTTTATTCTAGTAAATAGTTTTATGCTTATTGGTCTTTTATTTTCTATTAAGCAACTCCCCGTTTAGTTTTTAACTTTGTTCAAGCCATAAAGACAGACTATAATTTCTTTTGTAAGTAATTTAAATCGCTAATTGAATAACTGCAGATCTTTCGCTAAGCCTAAATCAACAGACCTAACAAGCGTTAAATTAGAAACCATTGTTTTGTATTCGCTTCACAAATATAATTAAAATCAATTATCCTCATTATGAAAACAAAGATTACAGTAATTAGATGTAATATTAAATGTCATGACTTTCGTTTTAAAATAGTGTAATATAATACTATTCTTTTAAAGAAGCATGATGTACATAATTTAAATATTAATTTCATTATGTATCGTAAAATGTTTCAAATAAACTCTTCGTTGTTGCAAAAATATTTGAGGACATCAGGAGCATTACGGTGCATTCGTTACATTCAAAGTTTGTATAAAACAATTGTAAAACATGCATATGTATATAGAGAACAGAATATAGTTTTTTATTTAATCAACCTTCTTACTAATCTGTATAAACTTTATAAACTTATGAAGCACGATTGTCTATCAAAAAATTACCAAGCATATTTTTTTAGCCGACTTTTTATGATTTAAATTTCTTTAGGTAAATAAGTTAATCGTTTAAATGAAACTGTAAGAGTATATTATACTCTTTACAAAAACTACAGGTGTTTTCCCTACGGTATCATAAATATACAGTAAAAATGTTCTAAACATTTATTAAGATAATAAAATATAATAAAAATATACAATGATGTCTGAACAGAAGACCTCAAAGTAAACGTAACAATTTGTTACAGATATAGCAGAATATCTTGGCCTCTGACATAATCCACTTCTGGATTGAAATTGGTAAACATATGGTCCTAAAAACAGTCTGCGACAACCTGCGACTTCTTCGCTCTACTTCAATTATTTGAACTATAAACGGTTATCACATGCCAAGATATTCCGTGTTATCTGTAATATTTTGGCTCTATAAATTTGGAAGTTTCAAAGTCTTGCGACGAAAAAGATATCCATAGGTCAAATGACTACTAATATGTGTAAATAGATTTAATAGTTAATAACTAATCAAATCAGACATAAAATTCCTTAACTTTCATACACACTTGCTAATTCATAATATTAACAAATAATTATTACTTTCACGTTGAAATCTCTTGTCCACACATAATTGTATTTTTTACAATTCTAGAACTACAATAACCTTTTTCATTTTGCTCTACGAGACAGTCCAATAATCCGTCGGGAATCCAATGTCATCGTGACACATAAAACACATATATGTACCTACACATACACTGTATATGTACATCCGGTATTTTTCAGAGCCACAAAACACGTTCCGCATCCTCAGGGGAGCAATTCCCTAGCTCGCCGTTCCCGTAATCGGTCAGAGCGCCTGACTGCGACTAGACTAGAGGAATTACTCCCTTGAACATACGGAACGTTTTGTGTGGTTCCGCGAAATAACAGGTGCACGTAGACAGTGTACTTGCGTGTATGTGTATGTCTTAAGAGGGTGTTGGAGTGCCGCCATATTGGATTAATTTCCCACAATAGCAATGCTAAACTTTTCCCCGGCATTTGTCATATAATTTCTTTATTTTTGGTCCGATTGGTTCAGAACCAGCGACCAAGGAATACTAGTAGTAGTATATGTAGTAGGAATAGTATTCCTTGGTCGCTGTTCAGAACGAATAGCGTTGAATGTCAATTAAATTCGTTGTTCCTTTTGCGAAATCTGGTTTTTTGTAAATAATTAATAAATTTTTTTTGAAAATGTTTTAAAAGTAGTAAAAAACTTGCTTTGTTGTCTCAATTTAGTAAAAAAAAACACTACTTATAATCAAAAATTCATCTCGCAAACCAAATCCGTCTTATATTGAGAGTTACAAACCATTATTTTCTGATTACAAATAAAAGAGTTATTTGGTTTCTCGTTATTATTGCTCTAATGGGGAAAGACGGAATCTGGATTGAATCCAACAGGATTTAGACGATGTTGGATTCCCGACTATTGGTTTCTGGACTATAACTTTTACAGAAAAATTAAAAAGGCGAGTGCAGCCCAAAGAAAGGAATCGTTAAAATAATTATAACCTCAACTATAGTATAGGTAGCCGGTTCGATCCTGAGAAAAGTTAGTGCTTTTTGATGGTTCGATACTGGACCCAGCTGCCTTTGGTCATTGGGCTATTAATTAATGATCCTGACAAATAAAAACAGCTGATATTTGTCAGTAACAAAGCTACACCTCATCTGATCCATCACAATCATCACACTCACCCCTTCAGTCATACTCACCTTAAAATACGCCAAAGTGCGTCGGTGTTTCAAATGAAGTCTCTAAAGTCTCTAAAGTCTCTCTCTCTAAACTACAAACCCCTACTAATATAAAAATGTCTTTCAAATAAAATATTTTGTTTGTATGAGTGGTTCAGTTAAGTAAAATAATGAAGTAGCTTTTTATTTTGATGAGTTTGAATAAACAATTAGAATTTATTACAATAATTGGCAATAATAGTATACAAATATTTATTCAATAGCTAATTTTTTTATAATGCAAAAAATTATTGCTTCTAATAATTAAACTAACAAAACGATTGAGTACGTATTCTAGTTGCAAAAATGTACAATATGACAACAAATGTTTAGCAAATAAAGAGTTACCTAATAAAACAGCTTTAACCAATGGAATGCCTTGTCAAGTTTCGTTAGTTAGGCTGTCATGTAAACTCAAATGAAGAGAAGTTATTTGTAAATGTATTTACAAATAAGGTATGAGTATTGAAGTGACTCAAAATATATAATCTACCATGTATTTGTTATTAATAATAAAAATAAGTGTCTGAATCTGCAAAATAATCTTGAACGACGAATTGTCTTTAATTGCTTGTAAAATTTTGTTTATTTACCCCTTCTTTTCGGATGGAATAATTATAATCATCCCTAAATAGTTTATTTAAGAGTCATACTTCGCACAAATACTTTTTTGCAAAAGGTGGCTATAAATTCTCTTTTTTCTCTAAAAGTGTTTTAATTATCCTATACAACCTTTATAATTAAAGGTGCTTTTATTATTAACGATTTGATTTAGGTCAATAAATTTAACATAAATAAATTAATAAAATAAATATAATTTATTTGTAAAATTTTATTGAAAATTTTACAACGTAATTTCCAGGAGCAAATTCTACAAATAAAAAATCTCAGTTTTCTTTTAGTTAAATTAATTAACGATTAATAATCGTTAACGATTATTAATCGTTAACGATAATTCTTAACGATTGTACTTTTTTGGTGGATTTGTTCAATGTAAAATTGTGTTTCCATTTGTTAACTCAGTTGCAAAATGTTTTTCTTTTTTCTTTCAGTAACCAATTTCTTTCTCTTATAAGTATTAATTTTAGAACAAAATAACTGAATAATAAATTTTGTTTCATTGAATACAAAGGCCAAGTATATCAAAGAGGTATTAGGATTCAGTTCCATTGGATGAAATTGCCAACTCTGTCTGGTAAAGCTCATATTAGAGATAAAAGCAGAACAAATATTCATGAATTCTACAAGTTGATGATAAAATGTCAATGGTGCTTCCTGCAAATTGTAATATAATCCTAAAGATGGAGAAATTCATACGCATACAGAGTGAGTGTATATTTACTTACAATGATCAACAACCGATTGAGTAATACAATTACCCAATATTATATTCTTGATGACTTTTAATTTTCTCATTTTTTGATTTTTTTCCCTAAGTATTTCAAAATCAAAATTGTTTTTACCACATTTCTGACATTAGTTCTTTTTTATGAACGTGATGAATTGAATAGTATGATAATTATTTCCCGTTAAAAGGCCTAGAGACAAAATTTACATACTGTTTACCTTTTTAATCAGGAAAATCGCTTGGTATAATTTTTAAAACTTATTTATATAAGGTCTAATATCTGCTATTTATTGTATATAAATAGTAATACCGTAGTTTGTTTGTTTGTTTTTTATTTTTGTTTTCATATACTAAATGTTTCATAAGACAGTTTACCGAGTAAGTGTATTTGTGTATTAGATCAATTTTATCAATATTATAATTTAATTGAAACTGAATTTAAACTACACATTGGTTGTAAACTCAAAATAATTTTCAAAGTCCTATGCATTTTATGATCATTGATTAATTGTTTTTTGTTTGTTGGTTGGTTGCTTTTTTTGTTTATTTAAATTTATGTTATTCAAATTATGTATTAATTATGTCATTTATGTATTACATTTATGTTATTTAAATTATGTAGTTTTTTATAGTGAAATACGCAAAGTAACTGTCCTCCTGTGGTTAGGTACCTCTGCTTTAAATCAGCTAAACACCAAGAAATTAATTTCACTTGGACTATTTGCAAGCAGATTTGCTAAATAAACGGTTGTATGGTAAATACGTTTTCATAATGTATTACTTTATCCTTCATTTAATAAAATATTATTTTTTATATTCAATAAATTTATTTGACTTTTATGTTCAAAAAAAAATATATTTCTTTATACCACAATATATTTTTTTTTTACAAATATATTGTAAAAGCTGTTTTAATATTCTGGAAATGTTAAAATCGTTATTTACGTTGAGTGGAGTTTAAATTTTATCTCTCTTAAGTTAAAGTAATTTCCTAGCTGTCAGGAAAGATTGTGAAGTCTTTAACGTCTTTCAACCAGCAAGATTCTTGCTGAAAGAGGATATACTTGACGTGCAATTTGCTTTTTGGTTTGTTTTTACAAAATATAATGTAGACTTACAACACAAAATATAATGTAGACCTACAACACAAAATATAATGTAGACCTACAACACAGCTTCCTACAATCATTAGATTACATATTGATAGGTTACTCAAAAGGTAAAAATACAGATAACACCAGTGTCCTATGAATGTTAGTAGGAGTTGTCTAATTGTATGCAATTTTTAATGAACAAATTGAAACTTAACACATATGCTGCGAATGTAAGAACCATATTATATTACTTTGAACATTTTTAATCTTGCAACAATAAAATTATTAGAATTATAAATAATAAAAAAAAAATAAAAAATGTTCACAGAAATGCTGTTAAATTTAACCAACTAACCAAAAACACCACGATAGTGCAACGACCGTACCTTTAAGTTATCACCCAGAGGGTCCGAGTTAAACTGGAGACTCGAGGTCAAAAATATCTTTCGGCAACTCCTGAAGTAACGTTATGCTCAACATTGGAATTGCAGTAAGTTATCACTGGACAATGTAATATTAATATATTTAGTCTTAAGTACTAACCAAATGATCTGCAGATCTTATAATTTAAAATATCTTAAACACCACAGTTGAGGCGATATATTTGTAAATAAAACGAACTGAAACCTTTAAACTAAATGACAGTCGAACATTTGACCGGCAAAGCCTTAGGGACAATCGGTCGGTTCCCGCATCCCTAAGGGACTTTCTGTCACGTCAATAAAGAGAAATCTTATCATACATTCTGCTATGTGTCAATGTTAACTGTCATTTAACAAAATTGTTTTTACTTTTAGTAAAGTTATATCAAACGTTTTTTGTATAATAAATTTAAGAAGAGCAATAAGAGCTGTTGTTAACTATGAAGCCAAATACGAATCCGTTATATAGTGAGTTTGTTTTGAAATATTTGTCACTTTATGATGTGGTTTCTAGACCAATTAGAGCGGCATTTGAATAAAGTAATGTCATTATAGAAATTAAATAATAAAAATTTTCAATGTGTAAAACAATGGACACAGCTCACTTTTCTATTGTAATTCATGTTATAGCTTCCTTATGAGCCTAACCTCATATGAGTGTTGTCTAATGTGAGTTATAGAACGACGGTTGGGTCAAGTTATATTACTTGTGGATAAATTCTGGTTTGCCGGTTGATCTATTTATATTCGACATGCTTTTCATATTATTTTTACAATGCAATGCCAAATTTAAGTTTATGGTAGATAGAGCAACGATTATAATAGAACTTTCAGGCCACTCTTGAGATATTTAGAACACTTGAGTCGCTTGATTTCTAGCTTCAAACTCATTTCACAACAATCAACCTTAATCAACAATGAGATCAAATCAATAAGCTCCATGTATAAACTACTATTACTATAAAAGCTATTAGATGGTAATCAGATGTCAATATGACTGTAGAGCCAGGTGCCTACATCCCATAAGAGCAATGGTGTCAGTTTCTGCGACATCCGTGGATGTCGCCACAGAGTTTTTGTTGGTTAAAAGGTGTTAAAAAAAATACTCTTTGTTGCCTGCAAGTGTTGCCAACGCTAAAGGAAACAACAATTGTTCTCGTTTGCGTTGGAGATTTTTTGTCTCAACTATTACTAAAGTAAGGAATTTCACAGCAAAATAAGGTAGAATTATGGTTTTAGATTTAACTTGATTGAAAATTGTTAACTTGGTCATAGCCTAAAGGTTTGTTATTAACCAATAATCCAAATGTGAAATAGAATGATATGGCGAAGTTACGATAAATGTCGTAAACGTGGCAAGACTGCTTCATTCAGCTGTGTAATGGTAAATATTATAACGTAACTTGACTTCCATTTTAGTTTTGACGCTTTATATCCTGAACACAAAAATAGCTATTCAGCTGACCTTAGGAAAACGTTATGCTTTTTCCTCTGACCTTGATCAGATGTATGGAATGAGATCGAAGTGTGAGTTAGTTATTCACCAGGCAGTAGGTGGCAAACGACTACTATATTAGAGTCGTAGGACTTCCCACTGGTAGGGCTTCGTCGTTTAGACGCAGTTATTGGGAACCCCTTCAAAGGGCTAACATCAATAACGTCTTCAAAATGTTGAAGATGTTTTACTAAATTTGTAATGCAAAACAAAAATATTAAGAAAGATTTTTATATACCGCAAAATCTAGCTTAAATTATAACTTCGTGTACTACACCATTCAACAAATTAATCATAAGTGTCTAAGTAAAATAAACGTAGTGTTTTTTTTTAGGTTTTGTTTTGTTTTTAATTTTTTATTTAGTTATAAAATAATGTGATGCAGTCAAGTCGCACAGAAATGATTAGTAGTAAAGTAAAAATTTCCTAAAAATTAAATAAAACTTAAAAATAAAGCAGCACTTATTTTGTTTGTATGACTTTTTACTTCACAATCATAACTTAAAACTGGACCTTCCAACTTTTTACTAACAGTTTACTGATTTCTGTTTACAGTATTTGATTTACAAAAAAACTTTTTCAGTTAAGAAAAATTCGGTATGGATTAATTTAGCAGCCCATGTCATTCTCTACACAGCCCTACTACACTTATATACAACCCAAACATGCCAAATCAGTTATGTATAAATATACTCCATAAATATAAAATCTCAAAAATCGAGTGGTAATATTTACTAACTAAAATCTAAATATTGCCTTAAGAAATACGAGAAAAATTTAATTAAATTTTCGCCTAGTTAGTTCAATCATATGCAGCAATAGAAGCGTGTGTACATCGATCAAGTAGTCAATTAATTGCTCAAGATGGCCTTCAATAATTTAATTAAAGATATAATAGGTATTCGCTTTAAATATAAAAGTGACAAGTTTTTTACTTATTTATAAATCATTCTTTTTTATTTTATTATTATTATTTTAAAGTCTTGTTATTATTACATTTACAATTTGGTGACATTTCAAACATTTACCTCATGAAAGACTTGTTACTAAATTTTATAATTATTTATTTAATATTTTTACAGTTAATAATTTTTACAGTAAATGCAATAAATATAATTTAGAGCTTATTATCCCCCATGTCAATTCTCCTAAACCGTTACAAAACAATAGCACAACTATACCTTTAACACCACTTATTTTAATTACGTAGCCCACAATCCTGTACTTAAAGTTTAATATACTTTTCCTATACTAAAGTTTAGTAAAAATCAATACTTTAGAGCAATATTTAAAGTTAGTGTTGATTTTCTCTAATCTTCCTAATGTAACATGTCATTATTAATGACCTTTCAAATTAATTAATTCCAAAGCATATTTATTACACCGTTTCCGGAAAATAAAACAATTGATTTAGAAAACATAGATTTTTCATGTAAGTGGATTTCACAATTACTTATACATAGTATACTTTTGCCCAGAAATGAATAACTAATCAAATCAAAAATGTTCTATTAGATTTGATTAATGTATTTATATTAGGTTAACTGTTTGTGAATAATAGTAAGTCCCATACTTTTCTTACTAAAAACCCAACAAACATTAAAATTGCGATTATTTATCAATTACATAGTTAATTTCGTCATGTAACTAAGAATTAGGATAAAAGGTGTAAGGTAAGGATACTATAAGGGCAATAACACGCATAACCGGGCTGTAATGAAGGTTGATATTGACAATGGCGGCTTTGTCCAAGACTGGACAGCCGACATTGTCCTACAGGTAATGAAACGTGTCTACATTGTTGTCAAGATGAATGGCTATGCTTGGCGTTGTTGTCGGTGGCATCATTATTTAATTAAACACAATTTAACTTTCTCTAAAAATGCTATTTTTATTTTTAATGATAATGTAAATGGGACATAAACCTTAAAGTTTTGTCATATTAATTTTCTAACAACTAGTTTTCTTTAGTGGTTTTTTGTTTATCATTCCATATAAATGTTACAGATAATTTTTATTTCTTACCTTTATATTCATGACACAAAATCAATTTACGCTATTAAATGTTTAAAAACTGTGGCCTTTTAATAATTGTTTAGTGTTTATGATTGAAAATAAGTTGTGAATTCTAAGTCAAAACTTAATTATTAATGTCATTGTAACGTCTTAATAATTTGATCCTCTAAGCTAAAAGATTGTAGGTTTTTCATATGATTAAAACACATGGTTCCATCTCATGAGGGTAGTTAAAATAACCATAAATGTTTAAGAATATGATTTTGGATTTTATATCAATAAGATATATTATTGATGCTTTAATGACCCCATTTTTTACTTGAACGTATTTAATTGCAACTTAAATTTAAACAGAGCTTCAAATAATAAATATGCTTGGTCTTGGAGATATATGTTATATTTTATTTTAACGATTTCCAACCCCTTGATAATTAAACTTTTTTCATGCAATGAACAAAACAAAAATACCGCCGAGAGTGAACCGAGAGTAAGGCAATCAGAGTGGCTCATTAAGCACAAGCACTAGGCTACAGCACATTTCATACCTTTGTGATAGGTTAGGGATTATTGCCTTTTGATGTCCTCCCCTCACCATCATTTACAGTACACCATCATACACCATCATACACCGTTTAGGCTCTTCAGTTGCTAGTACATTGAAAGCCCCTATATCCCCCATTAGCATCTGAATTCGCTTACCTTTATGGTGTGTCTGTTAAATACAGCCAGATCTAACAACTTAATAAGCCGTTTTCAAATTTTAGTTGAGCTGTATTTTTTTATGCTTATCTTTCGCTAGTATGGACATGTGGTAAGATAAATATTATATTATTTCCAAGACAAAATACTATTGAGTATTAACTATGTTTTAAGGTCAACTTAAGTAGACATAAACTTAAGTAACGCAAATAAAGAAACCCCCTTTTAATTTATATTTTTTCCCCGATTCGATAAATGTAATGTTGGAAGGACCGACGTAAGGATTCAGTTACAAATAAACATAATATTATATTATTAATATTATTATTATTTTATAAGCACATACATAATATTAATAATAAGCTTTAATTTGATGTGACTATGGTAGAATAGTTTGGGAATAGCTTTTAGTACATGAAGACAATATTCCATTAGGGAATTCCTTTATTTTTATTATTTTATTTTTTATTTTAGTGTCTATCTACGCCAGTGGCATTTTTAATGTTTTGACGGGGAACTGACCACACCCCAGTCTTGTTACTATCTAACATCGACCAGTTGTTAGAAAGCATCATAATTAATAGCCCCATGACAAATGGCAACTGGGTCCGGAATCAAACCTTTAAAAAGCTACTAACATTTCTCAGGATCGAACCGGCAACCTTTGGATTCAAAGACGAGCACTATAACCACTCAGCTACCCAGGCAGTTTCATTTATGTCATCTTCATTTAGAATATCTTTAATCCAACCTTAGAATTTTATGTGTAACACCATTTATATTTCAAATTGTTTTAACATACGTTGTATTCAATTACACAATTTATTACCATATACGGCTTCTAGTATTGTGCACATAATAAGAATTAAATTTAAAATTTGCGCAAATAGCGTTGGTATGTAAACAATTGGAACACTGAGAAATCTCTATGATAGAAAAAAATCAAATAAATATGTTTACGACTCTGTTTGGCTGTTTATTTTATCAATAATTTACAGATTACCCCGAGGTAAGAGTCATTTGGTGCTGGCATCTTTTTTTATGACGTCACGAACTGTCGGGGTTCCATTTCCGGCGCCGCGGAACCAGCTGTTATCCGCCAAATGAGATCGTGGACATGCGTCCTCTCCTGTTGTAAGGCATGTACTCCCAGATGTCATCGTCCTGCCGCTCGTTGTGGTTAGTTTCCGGTTCCTTATGATGATGATGATGATGATGATGTTTAATGTTCGTAGTGGTGGTATCAGTTCCGGTTGTGTCCCCTTGGTTTCCGCCAGATGTGACCATGGTTCCTCTCCTGATCAGAGGCAGGATCTCCAGGATCTCCTCGAACTGCCGCTCGAGCCGGTCACTCTCCCGTCCCTCCTGGTGATAACCGCTTGTCGTGAAGTTGGTATTTGTTACGGTTATTTCATTTTCAAGCAGATCTCGGATTTTCGGTAATTCCTCATGCACCTCGGCGAAGGCGACTGCAGCCAAGGCGAGCAGAATGCAAACCTGTCAAGCAAAGGTGACTCACTCAAAGGCACACACAAAGGTGCAATCCAATGAGCGCACAAAGGTGCAATCCAAGGAGCGCACAAAGATATACTCTGAGGAGCACACAACAAAGGTACACGCCAAGGAGCACATAAATCAGCATTGCAAAGTTGACTCAATAATGTGTGTCTGTTGTCTCGGTACTTTTAGGTCGGATGTCCAAAAATGTGTGACAAAAATTAAATAAAGCGTTAAAGTAAAAGTAGACAATGAATTGCATCGCTCGGCTTTAAGGTTGACTATTTTCGTTTGAGGCCAAGTTTCATGACCCTGAATTAAGCTGAGGTGATAAATTAACTGAGTTTTAAAAAGCAGCTTTATATCATTGTGGTTAAAATATTTTTGTAATGCTCAACTTATTCAACTATCTACGTATAAATCTATATTTCACAATTTGTTTTTCTTTAAATATCTATTTAGATGTAGACATGTTTTGTAATTAAAATCAAAGAGCTCTCTTTTATTTTCGTGTTGTTTTGTGTAGCTGTAGACTGACATAACGATTCACTTATCAAACTTTGTGAACTATTGATTTGTAAGACAACATACTAAAATGCTACGATGAATTACAACAATTGATAACCTTTACCACTTTGGATGCAATAAAAAATGAACTCACTGTAAATAAAATAGATATAATGTTGCATTTTTGTTGTTTTTCACTCTTTGAACTGTAAAATATGTTTTAAGTTTTATAATATTATAGAGCAACAAACAATTATAATCAGATTAACTACATTGGTCTCTCATTGCGTCTATACAAAACGGCCATTTTCGTTGCAAAGTGACAAACAATATGTTTAACTAACGTTTGGGTGTTTAATGTTCCATTAATGATTTCAGAGGGATTTATGTTCATACTTGTTGTGAATTCTTAGCGGATTCAATGACTAATCTTGATAGCGAAGAACAATTGATAGTGTTCATCTAACTGTATTAAATTCTAGTTTGTTTATATAAAACACCAAAGTAAGAAATCAAACTTTAATTTTGTGCTTCGGTACTAATTTTTTAATTAAATTGAACACAGGTTTGTTATATAATAGTAATAAAAACCTTCCTCAGCATTAAACAAATTGAGCCTCTTTGTGTGATAAATATTTCAAAGCCCACGTTATTCTACGAAAAACTTATTTGAATAATTTTAAGCAGCACTTGGAGATTTTGGCATATATTCTTAAAAAGGAAGCACAATCAAATACTTTATAACTGACAATACTCTCATGGATTAAGTTGGGTTACTTACGGATGCCATGTTCCTGTTCTTCATGTTTGGACTGGTATGGTATAAAGGCCTGGGGCCCGCCAGTTTTTATACGCCTTCGCCGTGTATTCAGATGCAGCTGTACCGGAAGTTTGTCCAGCAGTACCGGAAATCTGTCGATCACCCGTCAGTCTCGCGTCAAACTGTGTTGATCCAGTGTACCGGCTCAATCCGCTTGTTGATCTATGGTGAATCTACTCACAATAACATGGTCACTTGATAGTTATAAAACGTTCTACGATTTCTATTGAGTTATAGAGAACCTAATAAGTCCTACTAAGTTCTTTGTCCTATTGAGTTGTAGAATAAAAAACCTACTAATTGCAACTGTTAATTTAAAACAGTATAAAATTTCCATGTTTAAGAAGTGAAAAGTTTATAGATTCATCCAAGTAAGAAAGATGAAAAAACTATTTAAAAGTGAAAAGTAGAATTTTTTTACAGTGAACATTACCTGAGAAAGGAAAATTTGAAAAATGGTGAAAGGAAGAATATTTTTTCATGGCAAAATTACATAAAAATGTGAATGTTAAAAAATGTGAATAGAACAATAATTTTTCTTTTGTAAAACTTACGTTAAAATGTAAATGTAAAAATCGGATGAAAAATAAATATTATTTTTACGTAAAAATTTTGTGAAAAACATCAAATGATGAAAGAGTTGAATAAAGAATAATTCTCACTTAAAAATATGTGGTAAAATGTAAATATGAAACACCGGTAAATGAGGGAGTATTTTTTCATTTGATAATTATGTAAAAAATGTACACTTAAAAAAATTAATTAAAAAAATTATTTTCTAATTTTCTTTAGTTTTTAGTTATTGATAATTATTTTTATTTAATCAAAGTATTAGATTTATATATGAAAAGATACTGTCTAATAATATCCTTAGAATAACAATTTGAATTTAAATTTGTGGTATCAACAATTTATGATTATTTTTTCTTAAATTTAATATTTTTCAAACAGTATGTAATTTCATGCGGTAGTTATACTTTTAATAACATGTTAAATATTTAATACTAAATAATAAATATTACAATGATTTGAAAATAATTACTATTAACAAACACAAAGTGTTAATTTTGACTTGCTGAAATGCAAGGAAGGTTGAGTGTCACATGTTTAAATAATAATTTAAATCCGTCTCATTTACAGCTGAAGTGGCTGAGAGGGATAGGGCGCTAGGACACTAACTGAAATGTTGTAGGTTCAAATCCTGTTGTGGGAAGAAAATTTAGTTCGACTTTATTTACATTTTTAAATGTATTTGTTAGAAAAATCTTACAAATTTTTAAAACATTTACAAATTTTGTTGAAAAGATTTTTAACTGTTCAGTAAAACATAAGTAAAAAAGGTAAAAATCCAGTAAACATAAACGTCATTGTCACTTTTTTCACGTATTATTCCAAGTTTTTTTCACGTGAAATTTAGTGACCTCTACACGAAATTTTCGAGTGAAAAACGAGAAATTTACATATTTTTTACGTGCTTCATTGGAAACATTTGAAACTATGTCGTTGTGACTTATTTACAACCGAGGAACTAAGCATATAACTTCAACTTTATAATACTTTAACATATAAATGTTACAGGCAAACTTAATTCCCTTAATTTCGTGTTTAAGCTATAGTAATGCCAAATTCCTTCTCTGAATCGGAAGTTGAAAATTATTCATATCCCATATAAGTGATTCAATGAGTTACACAGAGGTCTGAATGAACCGTAGAAAAGTTATACTTACCGGGTGGCCTCCCCCAGGTTCTTGAATAGAATCATCATGGCATACTTAGCAAGTCGGTCTCCGCCGACAAGCAATAACAACACAAAGGCAAAAACACTCATAGCCGGGCTGTAATGTAGGTTGATATCGACAATGGTGGCTTTGTCCAAGACTGGACATCCGACATTGTCCTACAGGTAATGAAACATGTCTACATTGTTGTCGAGATGAATGGCTATGCTTGGCGTTGTTGTCGGTGGCATGATTATTTAATTAAACAAGATTTAACTTTCTCTAAAAATCCTATTTTTTTATTTTTATTGATAATGTAAATGGGAAATATACCTTAAAGTTTTGTCATATTAATTTTATTACAACTAGTTTTCCTTAATGGTTTTTTGTTTTTCATTCCATAGAAATGTTACAGAAAATTTTTATTTCTTACCTTTATATTCATAACACAAAATCAATTTACGCTATTAAATGTTTAAAAACTGTGGCCTTTTAATAATTGTTTAGTGTTTATGATTGAAAATAAGTTGTGAATTCTAAGTCAAAACTTAATTATTAATGTCATTGTAACGTCTTAATAATTTGATCCTCTAAGCTAAAAGAGTGTAGGTTTTTCATATGATTAAAACACATGGTTCCATCTCATGAGGGTAGTTAAAATAACCATAAATGTTTAAGAATATGATTTTGGATTTTATATCAATAAGATATATTATGATGCTTTAATGACCCCATTTTTTACTTGAACGTATTTAATTGCAACTTAAATTTAAACAGAGCTTCAAATAATAAATATGCTTGGTCTTGGAGATATATGTTATATTTTACTTTAACGATTTCCAACCCCTTGATAATTAAACTTTTTTCATGCAATGAACAAAACAAAAATACCGCCGAGAGTGAACCGAGAGTAAGGCAATCAGAGTGGCTCATTAAGCACAAGCACTAGGCTACAGCACATTTCATACCTTTGTGATAGGTTAGGGATTATTGCCTTTTGATGTCCTCCCCTCACCATCATTTACAGTACACCATCATACACCATCATACACCGTTTAGGCTCTTCAGTTGCTAGTACATTGAAAGCCCCTATATCCCCCATTAGCATCTGAATTCGCTTACCTTTATGGTGTGTCTGTTAACCCTCGGGGAGGCGCTTGCGGAGTCCTGCTCCGCACGTTTTGAAATTGTAAAATAAAACTAACTTATTGGGTGTCGGCAGTCACGCTCCGCTCCGTACCTCACGCGCCTCATTCCTAGAATCGCCTGCAATAGCTTTCAACCCCCTCCCTCTCCAAGCGTCAGTATGAGTTGAGGTTTAGTGACGCGCGGTCAAGTTGCGGAGTGTTCCTCCGCCAGCGCCCTTCCGAGCCAGTAGTGTGCGGAGTGCTCCTCCACAAGCGTTTTTTCTAACAATTTTTTTTGTGTTTATTAATTTTATTATTTCTAACTCTTTCAGTGTTTTGTGATTTTTTTATCAATATATAATAAAGTTTTTGTATTAAAGTATAATGTTATTATTGCGGAGCAAAACTCCGCATGCGCCTTCTCCCGTACACTTATAGTGAAGAGCAACTTTCCTGTTAAACTACACATGATCGTATTTAGATTTAATTCAATAATATTTACTGAACAATTTACAATATTAAAAGTAGAATTACTTTCTAGGGATATTGGTTAGTATTTAACCTTAAAGTTATGTAATGAAATCAATTAAAATCAACTGTATATATGAGATTCTGTAATGCGGAGGATTCCTCCGCAAGCGCCCTCTCCCGTTACAAAATTTAAGCGCCCACTCCAGGGTTAAATACAGCCAGATCTAACAACTTAATAAGCCGTTTTCAAATTTTAGTTGAGCTGTATTTTTTTATGCTTATCTTTCGCTAGTATGGACATGTGGTAAGATAAATATTATATTATTTCCAAGACAAAATACTATTGAGTATTAACTATGTTTTAAGGTCAACTTAAGTAGACATAAACTTAAGTAACGCAAATAAAGAAAACCCCTTTTAATTTATATTTTTTCCCCGATTCGATAAATGTAATGTTGGAAGGACCGACGTAAGGATTCAGTTACAAATAAACATAATATTATATTATTAATATTATTATTATTTTATAAGCACATACATAATATTAATAATAAGCTTTAATTTGATGTGAATATGGTAGAATAGTTTGGGAATAGCTTTTAGTACATGAAGACAATATTCCATTAGGGAATTCCTTTATTTTTATTATTTTATTTTTTATTTTAGTGTCTATCTACGCCAGTGGCATTTTTAATGTTTTGACGGGGAACTGACCACACCCCAGTCTTGTTACTATCTAACATCGACCAGTTGTTAGAAAGCATCATAATTAATAGCCCCATGACAAATGGCAACTGGGTCCGGAATCAAACCTTTAAAAAGCTACTAACATTTCTCAGGATCGAACCGGCAACCTTTGGATTCAAAGACGAGCACTATAACCACTCAGCTACCCAGGCAGTTTCATTTATGTCATCTTCATTTAGAATATCTTTAATCCAACCTTAGAATTTTATGTGTAACACCATTTATATTTCAAATTGTTTTAACATACGTTGTATTCAATTACACAATTTATTACCATATACGGCTTCTAGTATTGTGCACATAATAAGAATTAAATTTAAAATTTGCGCAAATAGCGTTGGTATGTAAACAATTGGAATACTGAGAAATCTCTATGATAGAAAAAAAATCAAATAAATATGTGTACGACTCTGTTTGGCTGTTTATTTTATCAATAATTTACAGATTACCCCGAGGTAAGAGTCATTTGGTGCTGGCATCTTTTTTTATGACGTCACCAATTGTCGGGGTTCCATTTCCGGCGCCGCGGAACCAGCTGTTATCCGCCAAATGAGATCGTCGACATGCGTCCTCTCCTGTTATAAGGCATGTACTCCCAGATGTCATCGTCCTGCCGCTCGTTGTGGTTAGTTTCCGGTTCCTTATGATGATGATGATGATGATGTTTAATGTTCGTAGTGGTGGTATCAGTTCCGGTTCTGTCCCCTTGGTTTCCGCCAGATGTGACCATAGGTCCTCTCCTGATCAGAGGCAGGATCTCCAAGATCTCCTCGTACTGCCTATCGAGCCGATCACTCTCCCGTCCCTCCTGGTGATTACCGCTTGTCGTGAAGTTGGTATTTGTTACGGTTATTTCATTTTCAAGCAGATCTCGGATTTTCGGTAATTCCTCATGCACCTCGGCGAAGGCGACTGCAGCCAAGGCGAGCAGAATGCAAACCTGTCAAGCAAAGGTGACTCACTCAAAGGCACACACAAAGGTACAATCCAATGAGCGCACAAAGGTGCAATCCAAGGAGCGCACAGAGATATACTCTGAGGAGTACACAACAAAGGTACACGCCAAGGAGCACATAAATCAGCATTGCAAAGTTGACTCAATAATGTGTGTCTGTTGTCTCGGTACTTTTAGGTCGGATGTCCAAAAATGTGTGACAAAAATGAAATAAAGCGTTAAAGTAAAAGTAGACAATGAATTGCATCGCTCGGCTTTAAGGTTGACTATTTTCGTTTGAGGCCAAGTTTCATGACCCTGAATTAAGCTGAGGTAATAAATTAACTGAGTTTTAAAAAGCAGCTTTATATAATTGTGGTTAAAATATTTTTGTAATGCTCAACTTATTCAACTATCTACGTATAAATCTATATTTCACAATTTGTTTTTCTTTAAATATCTATTTAGATGTAGACATGTTTTGTAATTAAAATCAAAGAGCTCTCTTTTATTTTCGTGTTGTTTTGTGTAGCTGTAGACTGACATAACGATTCACTTATCAAACTTTGTGAACTATTGATTTGTAAGACAACATACTAAAATGCTACGATGAATTACAACAATTGATAACCTTTACCACTTTGGATGCAATAAAAAATGAACTCACTGTAAATAAAATAGATATAATGTTGCATTTTTGTTGTTTTTCACTCTTTGAACTGTAAAATATGTTTTAAGTTTTATAATATTATAGAGCAACAAACAATTATAATCAGATTAACTACATTGGTCTCTCATTGCGTCTATACAAAACGGCCATTTTCGTTGCAAAGTGACAAACAATATGTTTAACTAACGTTTGGGTGTTTAATGTTCCATTAATGATTTCAGAGGGATTTATGTTCATACTTGTTGTGAATTCTTAGCGGATTCAATGACTAATCTTGATAGCGAAGAACAATTGATAGTGTTCATCTAACTGTATTAAATTCTAGTTTGTTTATATAAAACACCAAAGTAAGAAATCAAACTTTAATTTTGTGCTTCGGTACTAATTTTTTAATTAAATTGAACACAGGTTTGTTATATAATAGTAATAAAAACCTTCCTCAGCATTAAACAAATTGAGCCTCTTTGTGTGATAAATATTTCAAAGCCCACGTTATTCTACGAAAAACTTATTTGAATAATTTTAAGCAGCACTTGGAGATTTTGGCATATATTCTTAAAAAGGAAGCACAATCAAATACTTTATAACTGACAATACTCTCATGGATTAAGTTGGGTTACTTACGGATGCCATGTTCCTGTTCTTCATGTTTGGACTGGTATGGTATAAAGGCCTGGGGCCCGCCAGTTTTTATACGCCTTCGCCGTGTATTCAGATGCAGCTGTACCGGAAGTTTGTCCAGCAGTACCGGAAATCTGTCGATCACCCGTCAGTCTCGCGTCAAACTGTGTTGATCCAGTGTACCGGCTCAATCCGCTTGTTGATCTATGGTGAATCTACTCACAATAACATGGTCACTTGATAGTTATAAAACGTTCTACGATTTCTATTGAGTTATAGAGAACCTAATAAGTCCTACTAAGTTCTTTGTCCTATTGAGTTGTAGAATAAAAAACCTACTAATTGCAACTGTTAATTTAAAACAGTATAAAATTTCCATGTTTAAGAAGTGAAAAGTTTATAGATTCATCCAAGTAAGAAAGATGAAAAAACTATTTAAAAGTGAAAAGTAGAATTTTTTTACAGTGAACATTACCTGAGAAAGGAAAATTTGAAAAATGGTGAAAGGAAGAATATTTTTTCATGGCAAAATTACATAAAAATGTGAATGTTAAAAAATGTGAATAGAACAATAATTTTTCTTTTGTAAAACTTACGTTAAAATGTAAATGTAAAAATCGGATGAAAAATAAATATTATTTTTACGTAAAAATTTTGTGAAAAACATCAAATGATGAAAGAGTTGAATAAAGAATAATTCTCACTTAAAAATATGTGGTAAAATGTAAATATGAAACACCGGTAAATGAGGGAGTATTTTTTCATTTGATAATTATGTAAAAAATGTACACTTAAAAAAATTAATTAAAAAAATTATTTTCTAATTTTCTTTTAGTTTTTAGTTATTGATAATTATTTTTATTTAATCAAAGTATTAGATTTATATATGAAAAGATACTGTCTAATAATATCCTTAGAATAACAATTTGAATTTAAATTTGTGGTATCAACAATTTATGATTATTTTTTCTTAAATTTAATATTTTTCAAACAGTATGTAATTTCATGCGGTAGTTATACTTTTAATAACATGTTAAATATTTAATACTAAATAATAAATATTACAATGATTTGAAAATAATTACTATTAACAAACACAAAGTGTTAATTTTGACTTGCTGAAATGCAAGGAAGGTTGAGTGTCACATGTTTAAATAATAATTTAAATCCGTCTCATTTACAGCTGAAGTGGCTGAGAGGGATAGGGCGCTAGGACACTAACTGAAATGTTGTAGGTTCAAATCCTGTTGTGGGAAGAAAATTTAGTTCGACTTTATTTACATTTTTAAATGTATTTGTTAGAAAAATCTTACAAATTTTTAAAACATTTACAAATTTTGTTGAAAAGATTTTTAACTGTTCAGTAAAACATAAGTAAAAAAGGTAAAAATCCAGTAAACATAAACGTCATTGTCACTTTTTTCACGTATTATTCCAAGTTTTTTTCACGTGAAATTTAGTGACCTCTACACGAAATTTTCGAGTGAAAAACGAGAAATTTACATATTTTTTACGTGCTTCATTGGAAACATTTGAAACTATGTCGTTGTGACTTATTTACAACCGAGGAACTAAGCATATAACTTCAACTTTATAATACTTTAACATATAAATGTTACAGGCAAACTTAATTCCCTTAATTTCGTGTTTAAGCTATAGATATGCCAATTCCTTCTCTGAATCGGAAGTTGAAAATTATTCATATCCCATATAAGTGATTCAATGAGTTACACAGAGGTCTGAATGAACCGTAGAAAAGTTATACTTACCGGGTGGCCTCCCCCAGGTTCTTGAATAGAATCATCATGGCATACTTAGCAAGTCGGTCTCCGCCGACAAGCAATAACAACACAAAGGCAAAAACACTCATCGCCGGGCTGTAATGTAGGTTGATATCGACAATGGTGGCTTTGTCCAAGACTGGACATCCGACATTGTCCTACAGGTAATGAAACATGCCTACATTGTTGTCAAGATGAATGGCTATGCTTATCTTTGTAATCTTTTTAAGGAATTTTAAATATCCCTTACTGACAGCAATTTTGACTTTATTTTAATTAGCATATGGAAAGTTAGATTTTATAGCTTTGATCTAAATTGGCGTTTGGCGTACAAGATCAAGTTTTATCTGAAGACGATCGAGTTTCGAGAACAACTTTTACACGCGTTATTTTGAAGACATTTTTCGTCACTATGCAAAATTTATTTAATAAAATACATTGTAAATAACAATTTCAACTTGATAGTGTCATTCATAAATATTTGTGAGTGTTGCTCCAATTCATGGCAAATTAATTTGTCATGATAATATTCAGTTTTTAGTGGTTGGATAATCATCTGTTATATGAGAATTAATACATCACAAAATATGTATGTTTTTGGAGAACTATCCCCTTTCCCCCCTAGACCTTCTCGACTAGACCATAGCGTTGTCAATGTACGATCAGCCGATTGTCTGCTATTGGTATATCTTCAATGCATTTTGAATACGAAAATCAAAAGCCGGACTCCAGCTGGTTTATTTTATCGCAATTATATAATAAAAACCAGTTTTTGAGCAGTGTGTCGAAAATATGTTCTCAAGTGCCCTTGAGTAAAAAATAACCATAAAGTATCAAATTTGTATTATAATACATTTCAAAAGAAAACAACCAAACTGTCATAAAACTTAATAACTAGTTATAAGATAGTCAATAATAAAATTTAACTTTCAATAACCAGAATTAATTTTTATGTTATCTTTTTTATTCAAAGATAAAGGCTAAAATACCTCAATATTTTCCTGAAGTTTACTTTCTTATTATTATATATGTATACTTTCTTATTATTATTATTATATGTACAGTAAGTTACATCTTATTCCAGCAAGAAACATGGCGAGAAATTTCTTCAGAATGCTGTAGCAAAATCCTCAACTTGGGAATATTGCGCTTATAACGTTTCCTTTGAGACCGCCCGTGTGATATTATTCCTTGGTTTGTCCTCCATGACTTGACCTTGCCCTTTCATGTGTGGCTGTTCTGTGTTTTATACTAAACATGTCTTTTTAAAACACCGACAGTTAAATTTGAATTGTTTTACAAAACATCAGCCGTTACGAATATGATACAATAAAAACGATAGGTATATTTGGTGTTTCTCGACTTTCTCTTATTATATTTTATTGAAAAAAATTTTATTCAGCCTCTCATTTAATAAAGTACCTTTACCAAATGAAAAATTTAAACTATAAGCTCAATTATATTTTTTAAGGGTTATGCCATAAAGTTTTCTTTTTTTTCTAGTAAAAAATTTTGTTAAGATTCGTAATACTTTTTTAACAGATTGGTTTGGATAGTATTCTTTATTGATTTTTTATTTAGTTACCTTATTTTGAGGGCACAAAAACAATCTCTTTAACTCCTATTTGGCTTCATGTATCAAACAAATAGACTTATTGGTTTATAATCTCTTGTATTTACGGACTTTGTCGTTAATGGGTAACTTACTATGTATAATAAGATAGCCAACGTTATAATTCCGCTTGGTGTATTTTATGATGTGCTTTTAGGAATTAAAATATTATGATGTTTGTACTCTATTGTATTCTTATTCCACGGTAAAACTGTTTTTCGTTAGTTCCAAGAACAGATTCCAGACTATTACACTTTAAAATTGCCCTTAAACAGTCCTAAAACGTCTGCCATTCAAACTCACATACATGACCTCCTCCCCTCGGGGACATTCAAATATTGAAGCAATTTTCACAAACTATTCTGTTCGTATGTCATGTACTTCCTCGACAATCAATATATGATCTAAGTAAATAAAGTTCTAATTACATTCAAATCTTAGTATTAATATTTTTATGGTAAATAATTCTAATAGAGCTTATTAAAATCTATACTTGACAATTCAAAATTGCATTGAGTAAATAAATGACTCAGCCTAACTAAAGCCTGCTTTACGTTGTAGAATGTTCCATGAAAATGACGGTTTTCCTTAAAAAAAACCTTTGTAGTTGAATTTTAGACATCGTTAAATAAATTAATAGATAACCCTAGTGAAAAAGTCAATAGAAAATCACTAAAAAAATACGTAGTGACAATTGGGCCAACTAGACATCACTAGACTGCTTAGTGATTTCAGATCATTAGACATCACTACATAACGTAGTGATTAATATCACTAGGTACTGTAATGATGTCTAGTTGGCCCAATTGTCACTACGTATCACTAAGCAGGTTTAGTCTAGTGTTTGATATCACTAGTTACTGTAGTGATGTCTAGTGACATTTTATGATGTCTAATGATTTTCTGCGTGGTTATCAACAATCATCATTGGATGTCACCAGATCCTAACCGGTTTGGTTTAAATTGTAGGATACATTGCAGAGTACCAGATGTCAAGTGTTCTCTGAAACCAATCTTTGATTATCAGGTTTAGGTGAAATATTTGTGCAAAAATAATCATATAAGGGGTTTTAATTTGAGTTAAAAAGTCAAATCGTCAGCCGAGCCTAGGATAAAAGTAAAAATATGTTACACAAGAATCGTATATTTTTACGTAAAATGTTTTTTTTCCGTAAAATGGCGACCATTTTAATTTTTCAAACTCAAATATATGAAAATCGTTAAATGTTATAGAAATTTTACAAGGCACAAACAAGCTGCCAAATTAAAATATCTAACCAATGAAACCAAGTTTGTATGGATCTGACAACAAATAACGGAGTTATTATGATTTTTCTCCATGAAAACATTGATTTTGCATTATAATTAATTCAAATTAAGGCCATTTTAACAGAAAAATCGCAATAACTCCGTTATTTTTTGTCAGATCCTTTGAAAATAAACAGTGTAAAAATTTAATTTTTTCCTGAAAATGGGCATTGGTATGATAAAGGCTCATACCAAATATTAACTTCATGCAACCATCCGTTGCGGAAATAAAATTTACGATGTGTAAAAAACAAAATGGTGGCTAGCGGCTAAACGAAGGATTTTATACCCCTATTTGTATAATATTTTATTCTTGTATCGAAGCAAGGAACAAATATACAAAAGGGTTCCAGAGAGTTCCGGGACACCCTGTATATAATCATATTATAGGGAATCATAAGAAGATGCCATCGTATGATATCAGGTCTTAAATGCGTTAATTCAAACGCATTCTTGGTTGTATAATTTAAAGTACTTTTTTTATTATTGAATAATACTTTAATACTACTATAGGAATTTCTTTATACTACTTAATGAAACAAATTTTAAAATCCTCTAATACTAAGGGATATCATAGAGTATCTGTGATATCCTTTAGGTAAATTCGAATGCAAACTTTGAAAAATCATTAAAATTACTTAAAAAAACTTTATAATAGCATTATAGAGATTATGAATACAGAAAGATTGATAAATATGTTGTATACACCAGTGATTAAAAATATCTTTCTTTTAATATTTTTAATAATATTTTTTTACGTTATTTTATTCACAATAATTCTATTATTAATTTTTTTAATCAGCCCATTTCTAAACCAATGACAGTCAGAATTTAAAAGTAGTTTCTCCCATAATGTGATTTGGTTGCTTTATCTGAATGCCAGTTGATTATCAGGTTTTTATTTTCTTGGGCAGAGATCTGAAACCAAAACAATCCATGAATAGTATGGTTAATAGGTATAATGAGGCAACTCATTCCACTTGAAATACTAGGTCTAGGCCTAGTATTAACACATTTTTAAAGAAAACAACTCCTATATAAAATGTGTACTTTTATTAATAAAAAAATTAAAATAGCCTAAGTTATTAAGTTAACCTTAAGTTAAATAACAGCGATGGATTTGGATAACGAACTCTCACCATTAATAGGGGTCTACTAAAAAGATTTAAGTAGGTCTCTGTGAAATTTAGAAATAAAAAACCAGGAGAAAATATAAAAATAGTACACCTAGAAAGTTATAAAATCAATAATTATGGACACAAAGTCGGCCTAAACCCTATATACATGTTATTTTCCTAACTTACAAAACCATGGCTAAAAGCTGATAAAGTTTAAAGCTAATTATAGAGCTAGCCTGCCTTGAAAGCAATAAACAAAAACCTTAAACACTTGGAAGGCATTTTGTGTGATAAATCCAAAGACGGTAGTGATGAGGTCTGTGAGCCGATAAGCAACATTGGAGACATTGGAGCAGCTTGGGGTTTTAGAGTTGCAGGAGCGCTTTAAGAAATTCGCCATTATCAACTGGTACTGCATACTCCGGAGTGCCAAAGCGCTTCTGCAACTCTGAAACCCTTAAGGTCAACCTACCGAACAACAAATCTCCAACGTTACCAAACTATTGTAGGCCTATTAGTCTAACTACTGGTACCAGGCAAAAAGACAACGAAACATTTTAGACTACAACAAAATACATCGCCTCTTGCAAACTAGAAATGTCGGTATCTCTCATTATTCTTAAAATACTCACCCTGAAAAAACCTGTCTGTCGAATATCTTTTTAAAAACCCTTAGGTTACGCAGGCCTAACTTTAAAAAAAAAAAAAAAAACTCTACTGCCCGTCACCATAAGCCAATAGGCCTGTGCGGTGATCTAAAGACAGCAAGGTACGGTCACGGCATTAAGTCACACGAGGTGTCCCGTGCGCAAATTGCGTATTTTATGATTCTGTATGAGAGAAACTCACCTACAGTACGCGAATGTTGATTATGAAGTGACAGAGATCTATTTTTGTTTACTATCTGTCTTTTAAAATTCATCTGAAGGTAATCAGCTGTTAAATTACATTTCACATTAAAGAACTTGCAATAAAAGTTGGTCAACATTTTAAGCGCCCTCTAGAAGTAAATCAAAGACGGGGTGGGGGAAGCCCGAAACAATATGACCTTCTTAATTACGATTCGTCACTGCGGTATACCGTAAGCTTTAAAATGACACCTCAATCGTAAAATCGGTTCAGTAAGACGAGAGAAAAAGGGACGTAACAGACGAAAACCTTATAGAAATAAGAAGATAGATAGGCTAGCCAGAGGTGACTGCTCATGTTTGTGCAAGTAATATCGTCGCCCGGATCGAACCGGGGACCGCTGGCTTGTGAGGCTAGAGCTCTACCACTGAGCTACCGCTCCCGTAACTCAAAATAATTTGATCATCATACCCATTTCACATTAAAAGTTAAAGAATACATTGACCTACAGTACAGGAATTCTTCCTAAGTTTATAACTCGTAAATCGATTTACGTCATTAAAATACATTTACATTAGGCCTACCTATAATGATCATTAAGCATTTGACCATATACACTACAGAATTCTTCTTACATTGGCGTGTTTGAAAACCATTTATGGTGGAGCGATATTCCACGGCGAACATGAAGTACAATTGATGATGGGTAAATCAGTAGGCCTACTAAGTTTAACACTCTTTTTAACCGATGAAAAACATTTTAGCTTAGTTATAACTGAGGGTTGGGTTATGCTTGTTATGTGATCAAGTGTTTTTGCAGCTCCGAAAGTCCATCTCAATTATTATAACATCGATCGCAAAACCTCTGGCGCGGAGTAACTTACACGAACCTTCCAAATTTCAACAGACATATCAAACAAAAAGCATTGGATGAGAAGTCTATTCACTTTTGTGTATTTAGTCAATGGTAGAGAACAATATACGATAACCGTGGATTTAAAGTTAGCGAGAGTTGACTTAGTATCTAGCCTATTAAAGGTTAAAGGTCTTCCAAACAACATACCTATAAAATTTCTAAAACCTAACCCCCGCCTACATACTTATTCATAAAGATTTACTGTTCTGATCATCAAGGATAAACTTCATCCATTAAACTAACTTAGTATACCTTAATGTTTCATTGTAATTCAATAGGCATATTTTAGAATCAATATTAAACTCACCTGAATGCATTAGAAAGTCCGCTTGAAGTTGTTGCAAAATCCACGAAAACAACCAATAAAAACTAGTTCAAGAAAAGATTTCTTAAATACAGTATTTAAGAAACATAATTAAACATTAAAACTATCTTTTTAGACAAATAAAAAGCCGAAGATAAAACTAAACACGGCGATTAGAACATATTTGGTTGTTCATTTGTCCACCACCGCCACCGTTGACCGTTGAAGGCTTTGAATCGAATGTGACAGAATCACTAAACATTCTAATGATGTCATTAGATATCATTAGGTGTCTAGTGATATCACTACATATCTAGTGATATCAATTCAAAGTGTAGTGATATCACTTCAATGTCTAGTGATTTTCTATTGACTTTTTCACTAGGGAAACCACATAATACATCTTTAAACACGAAAATTTAGATTCAAGGTCACATTTTGATTCATGAAAATAAAATATATTCCATTAAAGGACTCAAACATGTACAGTATTACATATTCAATGCAAGTCAAATTTAGGTGTTATAATCATTATTAAAACGGACATTTGAACAATTTTGTTGACCATTTAGATAACTAAAATTAAAGAGTGATTTTAAGACTTATAAATAGTAATTTTGTAATATAGTTTTAAAATGAATTAATGTTAAACACTGAACTTATTTAATACTTTTACCCATAAACAATCCTTAAACTTAAGCATATAATTATATATTTGATATATAATTATTAATATAAAACTAACATAAATCGTAATTAAGGAGAAACGTGAATTCCTTTGACTATTGTTAATAATAAAACATAACTGGCAAGGCATGCCACTTCCACTAGACAGATGACTATAATGACCTACTTGTCCACTGTCCAGCCCTTGTATTGCCTTGAGAGCCACTCATCAACTGCGTTTGGACACTGAAAATTTAATTAATTAAGGCAGAATATAGTTTAATACACCATACTTTATTTTTAAACATATAATAGTTAAATAAAATTACATAATACTTATCCATGACTGATAATACAATATAATATCAAAGTTTTACGCAATAATCGATTCCATATGGTAGAATATATATATATATATATATATATATATATATATATATATATATATATTTATTTATATATATATATATATATTTCTTACCATCTTAATTAGTAACATAAATATAATAATGATTTCAAAGCATACTAAGCAACCTGGAATAATAATGTTAAAATTGTGGTTAATCAATTGAGCATTTTAGTCTTTATTCCCTTACTACTATCCACGGTATAAATTTTAGAATTTCTTTACAGTATTTAGTTATTTCAACAAAATATACTCTATTAATAGTTTGTATTTAAAACTTTTATCAATATAATTTTATTTAGACCTTCGTAAAATTTCTGGGATTGCCAATCACAGTCTCAGAAATTATTTTTTTTCCACACTTTTTTATTTATTATTCCTTTTTTTTGTAATTATTATACTGCATAGCAGAAAATTTTAAGTCATTGAAGTGACATAATGATTAATTGCTAAAATAAATCATATATAGTTCAGTTCACTTTTGTAGCAGGTCTACAACTAATATTTAATTAATGAATTACAAAACGTTATTCATAACCAACATATATGTTCCAAGCTATGCAGTTATAGAAAAAGTAAATGATATTAGGTAATATAATAATATTTAAAGTTTTCATCCAATTTACCGTAGTTTGTTGACAAAATATTCCAACATTACTGTTTATGTACATAAATTAATATATACAAATTCAGGTCGTAACTACTTGTAATAACATATATTAGCGACTGAAGAACAAGCACAATACTTATCTCACAAAGATATTAATGTCAAATTTGATTAATTGCAAAAGGATTAACAAGGAACTTATTCACCTATAACCAAGTAATTAATGATCCATTTCAATTTGAAATTATATAAATAATATATTCACAAGTCAAAATACGTGTCACATATTTTAAAAACATATAAATAAATCAAACTCATATCATTTCGTTTTAAGAATTATACAATGTTCTGTTCACAGTATCGTTGTGTACACCAACAACTACAAATAGCAATTTGTTCGTTGTATGCAACAATTTTTAAAACTGCACCCTCACAATGAAACATATCTTGACCTCTATGTTGTTGTTGCAGTCTTCACCAATGGCCCAGACGTTGACTGAATGTGGTTCAAAGGTGAAGAGAAAAACACAAAGGAGGCCGTCTTTAATATTTAACACCAATCAACCAGAGAGCAATTTATATTTATGAGAACGTGCAGACATTGTCAAAATTAAGGGTGCGGATATCTGGACGTCTAGTTGTGTTATGTAGGGAATTATATGTCTATAGATCTGGACAAATATACTTTTGGATGATATTAATTTAGTATAGGCTATAATTTTTTAACATCCAAAGATATTTGCTGCACAATAGTAAAGTTATAGTTTACGTAGTTTATAAAACTGAATTGTGTTTGTAAATAAAAGCATAAAATTTAAAGCCCGCTGATCAATTAAAGTTCAACATAACATCCAGTATTTCTTTTTTCGATCCACTTAGCCTGTTAACTTTGTTTAGTTACAATTTTCAAAATAAGTTGATCAAAACTTACTTGGTTTTGTGTACCAAATCCACACTCCAAAAAAAATTCATGATTTAGAAATTCAAATGCATCAAGTGTTTGACCAAATATTAATTAATTCATAATCAGAGTCCTTTAAGAAATTTGAAGGCAGGTGCAAATGTATAACTAATTTTGAATTATTTGGTGACTACAGCCTTGACACCTGATATATACTTTAAAGTAAATCTTTACTTACAGACAGCCTAAAGATGTCAAATGTTAAGAGTTTAGGGATAAAGTCACATTCAGGCTGTTAGACAGTTTAGATAACAGTACCAGGGGGACCGAGCTTAAGCTCGGTAAAATTATTACTTTCGTTTCTCACACAAAGCTCGTTCGCTCCGCTCACTCGCCAGGCGGAAGGTTTGCTGCACATTGGTATGATTTTCCTAAAACCACAGGTTAAAGATGTAACACATTGGTTTATTTTATCTACAGTTATCAGCTGATTTTTGTTCAGTTAAAAAATTTCCATAAGGATAACATGGGATCTTTGAAGGGCTCTAGCGCGAAAACCGGATTTTTCCCAGCTATGGGACCAGCTCCAATCGATTTCTGGTGGCCAAAACCCCCATATTCCAAAATTTGAAGGAAATCGTCGGAGCCGTTTTTGAGATAATTGTGCAAGCAAGCAAACAAGCAAACAAGCAAACATTGCTCGTATAAGAGTATAGGATTAAGAGTCATCTTCACCCCTGGGCCAGTAGCCCATTGTTGCGCAGTCGGCAATGTTAATCATACGGCTTTTAATGCAAAACATGGTATTTGATTCCCCTGTTTCGGACGCCGTTTTTCAACCGATTTTCTTTAAACTTGGTAAGTGTTTAGTTGAATAGTTATATTAGGTCTCTCATACCTCGAAATTTTGAAAAATTAACAAATATTACTCTCTGCGACGTTGCAAAGAAACTCAATTTTCCTTAGTAATATTTCAAAATTTAGTAAAATTTTCAAAATTTCGAGGTATGAGGGACCTAAAATAACTATTCAACTAAGCACTTACCAAGTTAAAAGAAAATCGGTTGAAAGACGGCGTCCGAAACAGGGGAATCAAATACCATGTTTTGCATTAAAAGCCGTATGATTAACATTGCCGACTGCGCAACAATGGGCTACTGGCCCAAGGGTGAAGATGACTCTTAAAGTCCAGTGCCACCCCAATCAGTTGATAATAACACGTCATTGTATTCCTGTTCAAGTCAGTCTACCTGCAGTAGGCCTACGATCACCGACCGGTAAAGTGCGAGTAGATACAATGCGTGTTTATGTTATTATTTATTACATGTGACTGTTTGTTTCGTGTGTGATTTAATTAATATTTGGTACGTGTATGTGTCGGGAATCCCCGTTTGACAACTATCGCAAGATGGGCTTAGTAATGGTTCGAAACATTGTCCCACAAATAACATCATTTGACATCTTTAGGCTGACTGTAAGTAAAGATTTACTTTGAAGTATAATTTTGAATGTAATGTTGAATCGTAACTCTAGTTTAAAGGTTTTAGTTGAATAACACTGAAATAATCCAGAATCCAAAAATTTCTAGTTGCACTGATAATGCTTCATTTAATTAAGTTGTAAAACTGTCAGTGACTTTTCAATCAACCTCCATATTTATAAAAAGTACATAATGAATTTGAAACATGATAATTACAATTAATATATTATTTTATTAACTCCTGTGTGTTTAGTGATATCTTTTCCTTTGTCCCTGTTCCAGTAATACCATTTCCAAACACGTTATTTAGGATACGTTTACCATAGTTAACTTAAAAAGTTTAACTTTAAAGTTTTTGCCTATTTTTAAACCACATAAAAGTAGGTAAAATATTAAAAATTTAGATCTTAATCTGATATTTGTAAAATTTTTATTTTTATATTATATTCCAAAAAACAAGAAGTCGTTTTCTGATTAATTGCAATGAACGATCGAAACAATTAATTTTAATGAACTGCCATTATCTGGATAAGGAAAAGTGAGCACAAATGATTTTGAAGTAAGTGAAAATATAGCCAACACACAATTTAATTGTTTAGGTTAGTATGAAATTTGCAGGAATGAAATTGATACAACCAATATAGCAGAAAATAAGAATGCATTTGCCAGCAAACATTCACTTAACCAATGTTTTCACCATTGGATAACATTAAACCAATTAAATGTGATGCTCCAGATGAATAATGTCGAAAATTTTAGTTTACATCAATGAAAATTCATAAAAGATTTTTATTGTTTTATTCATTAAAAGAAGTAATTATAACAAATTACAGGTTAAACTAAATTAAAATAGTTGTAAATAAATTTTCTTTCTTTAGTATATTTTGTACTACCAAATACATCACTTTGGATCTTTTTATCCTATTAAGAATGAAAAACACAATATAAAATTTAATTCCACTGAAAAGCATGTTTTTAAGTAATATTTCTTCAATTTTTTTAATCGAGCTTATCAAATGCTTAATTTCAAATCCCTCCTCAGGAACTAATGACAGTCGATCAGAGTATTGTTACATGTACGACTTCAGTTCCATGAGGGGCTTCTCCGTTTAGACTTTACATTTTAATTAGGAATCCTTTCAAAGAACTTTAGCTGTAGTAGTGGCGTAATTTTACTCCTCAGACTAAAATTTTACTAATGATTTCAACAATAGAAATATATAAAAATGAAAATCTTTATAAGATACTAAGTAGAAACGTATTTATTAGGGGATAAAATAGATTTTTATCATTATTGACGAAATCATCCTTTTTTTTCTTCAAAAGTTGTATTAGTTTGTTTGATTTCTTCATATTTCTAATTTATATTTTGGGTCTTAACGTATTAGTATTGAAATTAATATTTACATTAAATTATTTTGGATATCCTTAAGGAATTTTTTACTAAGAGATAGCAACAAAAAATATTATCTTCAATTAAAAACATAGTTTAAGGGTAAAAAACAAACATCAAAAGCCACATTAAAATATTTTTTATTTTATTTATAGCATTTTAAGAAATTTAAGACTAACCTTATTTGTTAATTTAAATTATTGTATTGTGATTTTAATGAACATTAATTAATTAATTTTAGTCGGGCATAAAATAATTCGTTTATGAAAAAAGCTTAAGATTTGTCGTCAATTGAAGTATATACACAAAGCTTATTGAAACAATTATGCATAGCTAAAATCAAGGAAGTTTTATTTTATATATACTAAAATACTAAAGGTATATAATTTATTTTTAAATGCATATACATTCATGTAGAAAATGTGTACCACTATGTCGCTTTGTGTTTTTACAGTATTTTAAACAGTCAAGGGAATCGCTTGCAAGGATTTTCTTTCTTGTTGCGTTTACATGCTCTTGATTATTCATACTTGCATGGTATCAAGTTTTAATGACGACGTTGTATTACATTTTCGATAAATTGCAAGCGACAGTAACTTCCTGAACGAGAATGATTGCATATTCTTTCGCTGCAATAAATCATTATTTCGTCCATTCTTGTTTTTGGTTGTAATAATATTTGTTATTACAAAATTTTACTTTAAATAAAATAAAGTAGGCTAAGAGGATAAAACTACTCAACAATTTGTAGATTTGCAATGAATAAAAAAATTAATAACAATGCTGATATCAGCTGTTAACCCGTAGAGGTAAAATACACTGGTTACAGTAGTTTCTACAATCTCATACCAGGGTGCAGCACCTTCAGTCCTTGTAGTTATAGTCAATGATCTTAAACCACTATGAAAGGCGAGTGAGCGAGGCGAACGAGCTTGATGTGGAAGTGATTTAGCTGAGCAAACGTGCTCTTTTTGAAACAAAAAAAGCCTTTCGGGTTTGAAATTTTTAGAGACAGTCGTGAATGATATTGCTATCACTACAAAGAATGTTTTAAGTTAACCAAGCACAGTTAACCAAGAAAATGCTTAGCCCCCAGGTACTGTACTTTATGCGGTTAAATTGTGATAATACATTTTAATTTTTACCTTGAAATCTTAATGTAATCAAGTGCTCTTTGAAATATAACAATTTTTTACAAATCACTATACTCACACAAACATTGCACGAGCGAAGGTTTTTATGAGTGCCTTAAATGTGAAAGGTTTAAAAGAGAATTTACCATCAAATTAGTTTCCTCAATAATTTTTTTTATTTGTTTTATAATTTAAAGCATTTACATAAAAGCTACTAGACATATTGTTTTACAAGATTAATGGGCAGATATATGAGATTATAATAGGCATTGAATTTGTTTAGTACATCAGGGCTTTACCAATCTGGCTTTGAGAGTTCCTACGTTATTTTTATCAGCACAGAATCCATTATTGAGACGATAGCTCATCTCCGAGGCGATTGAGCGAAGCAAACGAGACGACTCTGAAAGAGCCGTTGTGCAAACGAGATCATACCAGGGATAAGAGTGGGCAGCGAACGATTGGCTCATTCATTGTCCATAAAATACATCAATGGGAGTGAACCCATAGGTAAAAATACTTTTTTTATTTTTTATTGACCGAATTCAAATTAATTATCGATGAAAAATGGATTTAAAGACTAGTGACGACAAAAACTAAGGAACAATTTTACCACTATAAGTTTTTGTGCATCGGTCACCTCTGCAAACAATTCAATTTTAGCCATGGCGTTAATTTAGTTACCAGGTGAGTTAATCTGACAGCTAGATTAACCGGCACAACTGACTGGACTGTGATGTCATATCCTGTGTCAAAGTTCCGCTATGATTCGACTGAACACGTCACATAAAATTTTTAACTTGTATTACTAGTGGTTATCTTGAATAACATAATTGTTTTTAAAGTTTATGAAATTTATTTAAATAAAATATGTTTAAAATGCTACACATTATCCGATAAAGCAATTAAAGTAATAATAGGTAGTATAAGTAATAATAAGTAATAATTAATAATAGGTAGGAAAGAGATAGTGACCACCGGTCTCAATGTTTCCTCAAAGTTAGTAAATCACTTTAAGTTAAAAGGGGGTTACTTTAAATTCATTTTAAATCATGCAAAACTCCTCAATTTATGGGGGACACTCAGAACTGTCAAATGAAATTTCGTGGGGAGGGACTTTTTACAAGTTATATATCTTCGGTTTAAACGTTCTAAAATACGGCAATGAATGTTTGAACATATACATGTAATTCCACTAATTCCAATTATGTTTTGATTTTTCATAAGTATTGTCATATTTATTTATGTCTCTGAATTTTTTGTATCCATAAAAACTGCAAATAAACATTAATAATAACAACAGTTATAATTAAATCATAAATAAAAATATTACTGACTGTTTCAACGGATCCTGTACGACAAATAAAATAATTAATTTGAAACAAGAATGAATACTGACGTCTTAAATTTAAATTTTATAAAAATATTACAAATGTAAATCAATTTGATTATAAATTAATTATATTCATTCGTTTTTTTTTTCAAAACAAATCGTAGCAGTAATACGTGCTTTGTTAATATTTCAATTCCGACGGTGGCCGGTTTTGAAAAACATTAAAGCAGTTTATTAATATTTAACCTTTAAACATTTCAATATTCCGTATCATGCATATTAATAAGATTGGATAAAGGACACATTAGCATTATGTGTTTTTCAAACGCCAAATGGGAAAGTGGATTTTGATGTAGAACTAATTTAAACTTTGAAATCCGTAATTTGTTCATTATTATTTAGCTAAGTTAAAATAATATATAATAACATTGTCAACCAAGGAATCTTTTGCTCTTCAAGTGAGCTCGTTCACAGCGCTCACCTACCGTCAGGTTTAGTTCGTTCGTTACGATCACTCTTCCCAAGTCAACAACATTTGATGGGTATGGACCGCTTTCCCAAAAAGCGTTTATGTGTAATTAGTACAAAACCTCCTTAAGAAAATGCATTTTTTGCGCAGATATGAGCAAAAAAGTCTGACAATCTTCCCTCAATACTTTCAATGAAAACAGCTGTTTACAGAATAATTATTCCTTAATTTAATCATTAACGTTTCAATACAATAATGTTGCTTCCAAAACATAGTATCCCTTAAGACGTGTGGGGCTGAGCGTAATCTAGATAATAAGTATCCTATACTGTATCTTTTTCCTGGTTCTAATCTATGTCCCCACCAATTTTCAGCAAATTCGGTTCAGCCATTCTTGAGTTTTAAACAATAGCAGAAAAATACAAAACACTATCTCTATTCCGCAGAGGATAACTAAGACGGGCAATCAATTTGATTAGTATTGGCAGCTCCTTAGTTGCCTGGTTTTCCCTCTTGGCAAAGTTTTTCTCCGATGACTTAAGAAAAGTTGGACTGATCAATGTAGGATAATACTCATACGAAAATGTATCATTTTCTCCTTGTCCTTCAACAATCTTAATTTGGATGTTCGTTTTTAAAAGATTTACTTCATCTAATTTAAGCCATGATCAATAATAACCATCACTAACACAAAATATAACATTGGGTTGCTATTAAACTACAGAGAATATTAGTTATAACATTAATGCTTTTTACTTTTTCTGTAACTCTCAGCTTTGGATACCGGTATCAAAATTTAGAACACTCTTCAAAGTTTATCCCGGTTACCACGAAATAAATTAAAAATGATTTAAGTTTCATTTAAAATTACAATGAGTTATTACAATCGGCAAGAACAATATTAAACCTGCGATTACTAGATATATAGCAAGCCGATAGCGGTAATTTAATAACATGACATGCCTTCATTGCATTACCTGGGAGTTACCGTATTGAATAATGTCCATTGTGGAGATTTTTAATTGGATAACTCACCAGTTAAACTAGTATTTAATGAATGAATAAATTATTCTTAAAACGCAAGATTTGATACAAAAGTTATAGACGAGTTGGTTTCAATTGGAAAATAATAAAATAATGAAGTGTATAGTCGTTAACATATTTAAAGATTCAAGAAAAAAGTTATCTGTAACGTTATGGTAATATGGGAAACGTTTTGAAAATTATAACAATAACAAGTACTTTTTATATTATTTTTAATACCAAATCGATTTTGATTCAAATAGTGAAATTAAAACAAGCAATAATAAATTTTGGGTGATTTGCAGAGTGTAAATATGTGGATAGTCACTATACCCCGTTCAAAATTAATGTGCGGTCGAAAGACAAAATTTTATTTCCCACCATAAGGGAAATCCCCTTAATATCGTTCTTAATTCCCCTATTTCCCATATCAAAAAATATGCAATTAATTGCATTTCTAAAAATGCAATTAATTACACTTTAATTGCATTTTGTAATGCAATTAATCATATTTTAATGATATTTTAAAATGCAATTAATTGCATTTGAAATATACAAATTTTGGCCCAATTAAATGCAATTTTAATACATTTTAATCGCATTTTAAAATGCATTTTAATCACATTTTAAATGCATTTTAATCGCATTTTATATGCATCTTTAAAGCATTTTAAATGCATTTAAAATGGATTAGAATTGCATTTTAATCACATTTAAATGCATTTTAATTTCATTTAAATAGCGATTTAATGGCATTTTAATTATATTTTATATAGATTCAAATCATAGCATTTAAATGACTATTCAACTTTAAAATATTTAAGTATTGCCAGTTAGTGGTGGCAGCCACTGTAATATCCATGGGCGAAATCCATGGACACTTCCTAGCAGTCTCAATGAGCAACGGTAGCACTTGAAGTATTGCCGCAGTTGCTCACTGATACTGCCAGGAGTGGCAATACCCACGAGGAGACAACCCCAACCCTTCTGAAGGAAGGTCATCCCTCATTAAGTTTATAACTTATTAAATTTAAACTATACGGAGTTGTTACTTTTATCTCAACTTATAATTTAAAATAAATTGAGAACTAAATTTAGTTTTCAAGGGTAACTCATGAAGATTTGAAGAGTTAAGGACAACAAATCTTTGTGTGGTGATAAGCATAAATATATTTAATGTTCCTATTTTTAGCCAAGGAATCTGCACACTGAATTTGCTTTTTTTGCTTTTTTTAACAAATTAGCGTTTACATAAGAATGAGTCTGTAATTATAAATGCGTTTCGCAAAATGCATTCTAATTGAAATTTTAATACATTTTGAAAATGCTTATAAAATGCATTTAAAGTTATCTAAGAAGGCATTTAAAATGCTCTAAAATTGCATTTAAAATGTATTCTAGTTGCATTTTAATCACATTTAAATTGCATTTAGTGAAATACATTTCGCAAAATGCATTTAAAATGTAATTCTAATACATTTTAGAAAATGCTAAATAATTGCATTTAAAATGCTCTAAAAATGCGTTTAAAATGTATTTTGATTGCATTTTAATCACATTTAAATTTCATTTAGACAAATGCATTTTGCAAAATAAATTTAAAATGTAATTTTAATACATTTTAGAAAATGCTAAATAATTGCATTATAAAATATTTTTAAAATGCGTTCAAAATGTGTTATTATTGCATTTTAATCACAATTAAATTACATTTCAATAAATACATTTAGCAAAATGTATTTTAAATACGATTTTAAAACATTTAGGAAAATGCTTGATAATTGAATTTAAAATGCTCCAAAAATGCATTAACAATATATTTTAATTGCATTTAATTGCATTTTAATTCCATTTAGCAAAATGCAATTCACGAAAGGCATTTTAAGTGTATTTGTGTAATGAAAAATGCAATTAAAATGCAATTAATTGCATTTCCTTTTGATATGGGTTTCTTCAAAATCATACGTTATTTTAATTTCGCCCTTGAAATTCAGAGTAGAAAATAGCGCTAATGAATATGTTACTTCACCTCGTTGCCGTTGCAAGCGCTTCTTTTTACATCTCAAACGTCAAAATATGAATATTTGTTTACGAAAAATCAAAAAATTAGCATAAAGGGACATGAGATATTAAACAGCTGTACAAATTTTTAGTGATTGCGATTGGTTGGATTGATAGCAGTGGGAGGAACGGGAGAAATGGGGGAATTGAAATCTGCATTTCGACCGCACATTTATTTTGAACGGGCTATAGTAATTATTTTTTATAGAGAAGTATTACTATGCAATATAAACAATAAAAGGTTACAGATGGGAAATTTATTTATGTTATAAATATCTAGTTACTCGATATTATAAATGTTATTTTAACCTCTGCATTTTATCAAATTTTATTTTAACCTTGTATAGTAAAGGTATATAATAAAGAAAAACTCAAATCAATAAACGTTTATTTCAATAAAATAGATATAAAATGGCTTATAAGACGAAACAACCTCATATTCGTAAAGCTTTGACAATTTATGAACTTACGAAACCTCCTAGGGCTAACTCCTAGGGTTGTAATAAATCTTTCACAGTCATCTTCTGCTTAAAGGAACTGCTTTCGGTAAGGCTTTTCCAATTACATGTTGTTAACTTTTTAAACTCTAGAACTGTAAATGATATCATCAAAAACACCTGTCTTATAATAATAATCGTGAAGATTTTGATGTAATTTATTCTAGTGAAAGCCATTAGATATCTTAAACTACAAACTTTTCAGAAACAAATATATAAAAACGTTATTTTCGTTTAAAACACATCCTCCTCACTGCCTTTTAAAGTTAGAATTTTATTCTGGTAGACGGACTTTTTATAAGATCACTCTTTTTGCTCATATCTACGAGCAGTCTGCTGTTTATTTTAAGTTAATTATTATTTAAATGATTAAAAAGTAACTGTCACAAAGCATATTATGACATTAATAGCAAACATTTGTGAATGTAAAATTATCAGCCGGTATGCAAAACAGAAGTAAAACAACAAAAACAACAACAACCCAAAATTATAATGGAATATTAAGGATATATACTCTCCTCCCATCACTATTTCTGTCCCGTCCCACAAATGATTAAGTTTTAAATATAATGGCCATGGTAATGAACCCTTTGATCACGGCCCATTATAGAGCTTGAAACATTGCATATACATACATTTAACATTAACATTAACATTTTAACACTTTTCAGCATCCGATGTAACCTGGAATGCTAGTGAATAAAGACAAATGCCTCATCCCAGCGGCTACTCACTAAAATGAGTAATATTTCACCTAAAGTGTAAAGTTTCACGAGTAGACCCTAAATGTCCAAGGCCAACAATGAGTACACAGCTGTTCGGTGATGAAGTGGCATCACGGCTAGGTATTGATGTCAGTTGTATGGCAATATTGACTTTGGTTGCCACGCAACTGTGATGCTTTACAGCAACTGTTCGCATCACCGAAGGTTGATAAACATTCCATCATCACACTTGAGTTTCACAAACTGTGATGGAACCTCATATTTTATATACTAACGTCACGTGAACGAATCTTGTTGATTTAAGTTTTTCATACATTTTCTAAAGAGCGGCCAAGACTTAGGGATGGATAAAAATATATAAACTAGTTTTTCATAATACTGTACTGCACGCAGTAAAGCCGTTATCTGGTGTGCTTTTTATCCACAGAGTTGGCCTTTTCTGTAGTCTTTTAAAAGTGCACCGAAAAACATCTGTTAATTTTTTCCGTGCGCTATCCTCAAAAGTAGTTTGAACGGTGTGTGAACGGTGTGTGGGTGTGTGCGGTGTGTGCGGGTGTGAGTGGTGTGTCTGTGTGCGCGTGCGGAAGTGAGATGTGTGTATCTGTATGATTGTGTGTATGCATGAGTCAAGTCTCGGGGGGTAATCTTGAATCGTCGGGTTTTATATGAATTTCCAGTTAATCTTCAGGCAATTAATTTAAAGACAAAATTGGTATTCCATTATCTCACAATTTGCATCAATAATCTATAAAAAAAATCTTATTCTGTAGGAACACTTTAATTTTAATTTTATATTGATTCTGTAAAATCTGTATATATTTCAAATTCAATGAACTATATCCTCTTATAGAATTAAGTTTTCAGTCTACATTGTACTGATAAGCATAAGGAAGTTTTGTTTAGTGGTACTGATAAGTGACTCACTTTCCGCCCACAGCCTCGGCCTCTGCGGGAAGTTTTTATTTCGTTATAATGTTGTACACTTTATATGTTATGCTTTCTGGAAATAAATTAATTTGAATTTGAAAATTTGAGTTTGTTACCTAAGAAAAAATAATATCAATTTAAAAAAACTACTGCCTTGAAGTTAACGAGAACTGTTAATGGGTAATTAATATAAATTGTTCGAATATAATCAAAAATGAATACTAATTATATAGTGAAT
>CM061532.1:26380430-26441108 GCA_030545055.2 Neoaliturus tenellus | reverse complement strand
GCAAAACTGTTGCGTGGACACCCTAGGTTTTATACCAAACAGACTAATGTCAGTTTTACTGATGAAGATTTGTTTAGAATATTAGATGAAATGACTTTTCCTTGCAAAATTCAGTTAGTTACTCCCATTCCTGACAGTTTAGAGTCTTAGTCTCTCAAGCCGATATACCTAGAGTACACAGAGCCTGACAGTCAGTCACTCGGTGGCTGTCCGTGGGGTGCGCATCGGTGTCGGCGCTCCGTTGTTAAGTTTTCAAGGTCACAGTAATATGAAATTGGGGGTGTTGTGCTAGTTCAAGGTCACCTGAGGGATTACCGATTGCCCATTTAGGCAGAGTCATGTCAGAAACTCGGGTTTTTAACTTGGCACTTTTTGCCGTTTCTCGTCCAATATTCGCTCCAAATGGTCAAGGTCACGGGGACTCGGACTGAAACTCGGAGCGTAGTGCGAGAAACGGCAAAAGTGCCAAAAAATTTTAAGTTTCTGCGTGACCTTGACCTTAGTGGCGTCGGTGACGTCGTTTTTGATGACGTAAAGGGGTGATGACGTCATCAGCACGTCATTTCTGTGACGTCATGGGTGTGACGTCATCGAAATGACGTCATAAGTGATGACGTCATCGATTGCGTCATCGATGACGTCATCGATGACGTCATCGGTGAGGTCATTGACCTCGATGACGTCATCCCCTCAGGTGACCTTGAACTGGGCCAGCATCCTCAATTTTGCACTACTATTTGACTTTTCAGTCCTAGGACCTGAAAAATATTCCAGCTGATTTTCAGTCCTAGCAAAAAAAAGAAACGGTTTTGGTACTGTTGAGAGAATAGAAACATGCTGATTTCGTGCCGAATTATAAACATTACTATTTTTAATTATTTGGAACGTAATATATTTTAGTTTTTTTAGGTTTTTGTTTTTAATAATCGATCAAATTTATGTCCACCAATTCCCCAAAAGATTTAACAATTACAACCATCTCAATAAATATAAAAATACCTATATCAACATTAAAATACCCGTCGCAGCAGACCTGCGTACTCAGCGAATTTCCAAACGATCTTGAGATATTGTATTTTCCCCATAAACACATAGGAATGGGTATGTAGGTTTGCTGCCTTGGGATGTTCTTTGAAAATGTTAGGTTTTATTAGGAAATGTATAGTTACATTAGTTAAATGTCAAACTGTAATAATATTCGGCTCTTTTGAATTTTCTTCATAAACCTCATGGGGGGTGAGTATGTAGGTTTGCCGCCATATGGGGTGTTGTAAGCAAATATCAGTTAAATCCTACCTAGTGAATGTAAATACCAAATATTATCAAGTTAAGGTGTTCTTTTCATTTTCCCCATAAACCCCATGGGGGGGGGAGTACGTAGGTTTGCCGCCATGTGGGTGTTGTAAGCAAATATCAGTGAACCCTACCAAGTGAATGTACATACAATTTTATCAAGTTATTCCAATAAATAAACGAGATACAGGGTTTAGTTGATTTCCCATAAGATTAACATGGAAAACCTATTTTTGGCTTTTCTCCGTAACCTGTTAAGCCAAGTTGAAAATTCAAATACTAAATTGTTTGTTTTTTAAGCTCTTTTAAATGGTTTTAGTTAAATATGTTGAATTTTGAAAATTATGCTCCAAAAATGAAAAAAACACATTTTTGACCCCTTTGAAACCCCATTAAAACCAGTTCCCATAACCCAATCATGCTGGTTCGCGAACTCATGAAAATAGACCTAGTCTTATTACCTTCATACCAAATTTCATCAAAATCGGAGGTCCCATTCAAAAGTTATCAGTACCACGGACACACACACACACACACACATATATATATATATATATATATATATATATATATATATATATATATATATATATATATATACATATATATGAAAATGAACAAAACGGTGTTTTGGCTTCTGGGGACCCCAAAAGGAAAAGTAACATGGTCCGGCTTAGGTCTTACCATGGCTACTACTGTAATAGCGTATTCCCTATAGGGAAATTCGCTAAAATAGTTTTTTTTACAATCTAAATGTTATTGGATTAAGTTAATGGAATAGTTATGAAATAAATTCAAATAGTGGAATGTAGATTAATAAAAAAATATGTGAGAATCATTTTTAACAGGTGAATTTACCTTACCTTTGGAAACATAATATAGTTTAATGCAATAAAAGTTTCCACTAAACGCGTAAGAATAATGAGATAATTGGATTTAGTTCCATTATAAAACAAATAACGTTAAATGAAATGTTGAATTTTTATGAGTGTTTCATTGGGATGTGGGCCATAATCTTTATTTTTTCTATCCACGAGGCCCTTTGTGGATAAAGCCACTACCTTGGACGTCTAGGCCAGAGTGTTCATTAGATAGTCAAACAATGGAGACTGCGGTCGGGATAGCTAACAAAACCCTTCACAAACTGGAGTGAGTAGACCTCACATAGATGTTTAAAACATCTGGATTTACATATACGACAAAAGCTTGTTTTCAAAGATTTTAAACACAGCAAAAAGTAGAATTTTTTAATAACACATACTGCATACCATGTTGTATACCATAAGTGTTAGTGATATATATTGTAAAGAAAACTTCACATTCAATAAGTAACTATGCGTGGATAAACGGGAGTTGTAACAATGACAAAATAAATGTTAGCAAATATTCTGTTAACAATAAAATTTATCTGTACATTTTAACAGAGTCTCCCGCCCCACCATTATGTAAAGTACTACTTTACTATTTCCAATATGGGAGTAAAATACTTCTCATTCATTGGAAGACAAAACAGTTTTTTGCCTACTCTGGGAGACAAAGCAAACCCGTAATAAAGAAACAACTGTCAATTTGGCAGGACAGCGCAGTAAAAACTGACAACACTGTTGCTATGTCTGGTGTAGAATCCAAATCCAGTTGATTGTATTCTGGCCAAAATTATATCTTTCCAAGTTTCGAGGTAAGTTTCTACACAGCCAAAATAGGCAGAGATTGTACATACAATACATTGAATACATTGAATTATTTACTATATTAGGAGGGGAATTTCCAGGTGGTGTAAAATTGTTTTATTTATTATGGGAGTAAAGCTAATTGTCGAGAGATAAAATTTTCGCCTTCACCTACGCCTCAGGACATAACAGGGCAACGAAGTTTCACTTTACTCTCTCATACACAAATAAGCATTGTATATAAAAAAATAAGAACAAAAATACTAATCGCTTAAAAATTAAAAACAAAACCTAAAAAGTAATGTTGATCCAACACAATGGTTGTATTAATGAAATAAATGCGACTTAAGTAATTTAACAACGCAAAAAACTATGAAATTTAAAAAATTTCCTGACCAGTACAATGACCTTCCTTACAAAAAGTCCGGTGGCGGTGGCGGCGGCACAGAGCAATGCTAGTTCTCATTAACCGCCACTCCAGGCTCGACCTGGCATTCACAACCACGACAACAACTCTTGTTCTCTAACATAACGAACTTCTTTACAGAGTAGCAAACGTCACAGGCTATTATTATTTCGTATTAAACCGAATTCCACTAGAATTTAAGAATTTATTTATCATATGGCAAATGTTGCAATAATCACCGATAAAGATAATACAACTAAAATTAGGTTGGTAATAGACAAATTGGGTATATGCAACAATTGTATTCAACCTTTAAATCCTCGCGAGATATTAAATATAGTTGCATCGCTCGTGCTGTAACTTACATTTACCACGTGGCTTGACGACCTTCATAATGCAATAGTTGCATAAACCACTAATTACATGCAGTTTTCAATTCCAGAATGACACACGCGGGAGGTTCATAACACGATTGCCATTAGTGTCCCAAACTTGCTAACTCTGTGCTTTGCTTTGAAGAAACAAGGTTCACAATACATACAGCCATTGGTAAAGTTTTAACCTAATACGAGGACCTTTCGAATACCTATACATAAACAGTATTCTAAGTTGTCAACTTTAATTCTTCACAATAAAACAAAGAGCAAAAAACTCGGGAACCACAAAGGCAAACATTTTAACGCTACTGCCACTATCAATCCTGTTGGTGTCATTTTGTACTAGTGCACTGTATGTGATAGGCATATTTTCATTTGCCCTAGTAATATACACCGAAATCACCTATGTAAAATCTTTATAAGAGTTAAAAAGTTTTAAAACCTCAAACTTTTACGTTAAACTTAAAACAAATATTGTTCAATTGCTAATAAAAATTCTTCAATAACAAGGTTACAGCGTTAGAAATTATTTGTAAAAATAAAAAGAATTGTTGATTACAGAACACAAATATATACAATAGTTATAACTTAAAAAATTTATATCCGACACAAAGTCAACGAAGTTACTATTAAGAGACAGGGCTAAATTCAAAACGTTTTTAAGGAGCACTTGTTGTTCCGGTTTAGACGCATCTAGAAAGTCGTAAAATGATGTTTGTGTCTCTCAAATGTGTAAACTTGTGGTTCTGGCGAGGAATACTGGGATAATGCAACACGTCTGTTGTTTTGTTGTTAAGGGACTGGCTTACTAAAGTATATAGGATTATGAACCAGATACTGTTTAGTTTATGTTGCCACATTAAAAATACAACGTTATCTTTTTTTTAGAATAACATAGACAGTATTTATGCTAAAATTTTATCAAATAAGAATGGTTGATTTTATTCTTGAGCTCAAGTGCTATATTAACAATTAATTGAAAATTATAGAGAACTAATAAAATGCTCTATTTTCGGAAATACTGCTGAGCATTTGGATATATATTTGAGCTATTCAAACGTTTTAATATCAAACTTTTGCTTACAAAATTGGTTCAGCCTCTTCCTTGATATGTCCTGATATTTTTCTTTCTCTTCAATGTTGATATTTTCTGATATTTTCCTTCAACAATCATCTGATCTTTATTTGTTCATATCCAGCGGATATTTTCAGATTCATCTTTAACTTATATTCAATAGTAATGCTGTTAGACTACAACACCGCATAAAATCACAACACTATAGTCGCTGAGAACCTCGACATTAGTTTATTCGTTTTACAGTCTGCAACTAAATTGCCTAACAAGCCACCTTTTATAACATTTTACAGAAAAAGAAACACCATAGCACCACAACGTCAAGGGTTGAAAATAGTTGTGACCAAACATTTTAATTAATAGGGATGAAAAGAAAGCTTTCCAAAACAAACATCATCATTGAGGATTCAATAAAAAGACAGTTCTAGAAAGTGTGATAAGATAAATTTGTTGTAGCAATTGAAACAATATGAAGAGACCTACTAAAAAATAACTAAAAAATCCCAGTTTTTTCAGATATATTTTGTAAACTATTGTTGTTATTGCATATACCGATTGCATACAATAAATAACTATTTACTTTTCTGAAGCGTAATATCGTTATGAAAACAGAAGACAAGAATACAGCTCCAAGGAGATCAAATTTAAATGAAATACATTACAGTTGTGCGTTAAGTCAGTCAGCTTGATGTCAGACATTTCCACAACTATATTTTAGGTTAAGATGTGTTGGGACGTGTTGAATTACCCTAAAGGTATTTTTTTTAACTAAAACCTTTTGCATATTTACAGTGACAATCTTATTAAAAAAACTCGCTTTGATTTTTTTTTTTTTTAACTGAAAATACTGTAAAAATTATATTGATATTCTTATTAAAATATATTATTAAATTTGTTTATAAATTTATGTTGTTTATTTATGTTTAAGTTCAATTAAGATAAATAATTGAATTCTAAAAATTCTGTTTCAACATGCTATGGTTTTCAGCTGTGAATTTGCCTGGTTATGAAAAGAATGTGCAGTGAATCTTGTTCAGACTATAGTATAAATACACCAATATCAACCAAGATTTAGTTAAAGTAATATGCTTATGATTAAAGACTTAAAAGAGTCTTTAATTCTTTAAAAGAATTAAAGACTTATGATTAAATGAGTTTCTAAAATGAACTTTAGTTTCTAATACAATAAAAATGGAAAATTAATTCTCTTTATGGTGGAGAAGAGTCAAACTGTATAGTAAAATACTTCATCTATAACAAACTTTATGTTATAGTAACGTTTGTTTCCTTTAATAAAGAGGTACCTGTCATGAATAGCCAGTCTTGATGCAACATAACACTTCAATTTTCATTCTGCAGGTAGTTCTGACAAACTTTACATCTAGTATATAATTTAAACTTAAATTGGAAACTCTTCAATTTAAGTTTAATCTTATTACGAAACAAAGTTTAGGGAATTAGGATGACAATATCTCGATGGAGTTCATATGTCACACAAGTTAGTTTCAAAATCCGATCCTCTTTTGTTTCGTGATTGAAATGAATAACAACAATAATAATATCAAAGTCATAGCTAAAGTTAGATTTATTACGGTATAGTGTGCTATTATCCGTAATATTTTAAGCGATAAAACTAAGAAGCTTAAAATATAAGATATTTTACTATATAATTTTAAAGGAAACTCTGAAGTGATACATTTGTTTTTGCTATAGAAATAGTTAGATATTTTCAACCCTTTAGAATTTAGTTTATGTATACAATATTACTAAACCATGTAAAAAATCATGTTATAAAAACTTTCGATTAAGTATTTAATTAAAAATCAACGACTAGATTTAGATTTATTATGTTGATATTTGGACATAAAAAGATCATATAAAATAAAAGAAACTTGCCAAATACTTAAAAAGTCGTCACAGTTATCACAGTCGAAATCTCGCAAAGCAAAAAATATGTAAAACTAGGATATGATAAGATAAAATTTTAAATGATGAGCTTTATAGTTTATATAATGCTCAAATTGTTTATAATTGAAACCTCATTTAAATATTCCTACACTTCAAATACGTTTTTTTTTTCTTTTTAGTTATCTTCAATTCTTTCAATTCTTTAATCATCGAGATTAAAAAATTTAATCACAGCGTTTAAATATAATCTATTTGTATTCTTACATGAAATTCTTACTTACGATACTCGAAAGAACAATGCTCTACCTAAAACAAACAAAAAATATATAAATAAACACAACACAGCCATTTTCTTTTATACAAATTCTAAAATTTGTAAAATGGTATGACACACATAGGCTCTACACACACGCACATTTTAGGTAATTTTTATTTTTAGTTAACACAAAAACGAAATTTTAATTAATATTTGCTTTCGGTTCAGTTAAAATGGCCTCTGAGTGGTGTAGCACAATAGTTTTCAGAGACTCATAGAAAAAATTGAAATGTTTATAAGCACATTTTCACTTTTTTATAAAATTTTTATCAAAGATCTCAAGAATGCCCACACTTGTACAAATCACAAAGAAAATGCGAGGAACTGCAAAACTAATAGTAAATTCAACTTTAGACTTGAACTTGACCTTTAATGACGTCACTAATGTCACCGACGATGACGTAACTCGTGACATCATATCTGAAACGTCTCTGGATGCCGTAAATTCTGACGTGGTCTACTTAGTGGTCATTGAGCTGAGCTATATGTGAAATTTCACACTTATTCCTTAAATCCAAAAAGTAAAAAATATTATAGTAATAATTTGCTGAAAAAAAAAAAGTCATTAGAAACTGAGTCAAAACTATTCATGTGTGAAGTAAGCCAATTACAGTTGGTGGGCGATGGCTTAAAAAGGTGAGACTGGACCATAATAAGCTAACTTTTTCAGGCACACCTACGTATCCTGCGTAGGTGTAGGTGAAATTAAATCAAGTTAATTCTGTTCAGAAATTGAGTTTTGAAAGTTCACCTGAGATTATAATTATTTATCAATCGTATTGTTAAAAAGCATGAATAATTAATAATATTTCTAATTTAAGATTGGCATTAAATTCATCAAATGTAGCTTCAAATCTATATCTATAAAAGAGGAAGTATGTATATATATTTGTATATATATAAATATATATGTATGTTGCCTATAGACTCTGAAACCGCTCAACAGATTGCGACGAAACTTTCAGGCATTATTAAGCATTAATCAAGGATGGTTTGTGTGAAGTTTAGTGCAAATCTGTCCAAAGGGCTCTGACCCAGAGGGCATACAACGGTGCAGTGTCAGGTTTTAGAAATTTAGTGTTTACAAAATGAACTGCTGTAATTAAAAAATTAGAAAGTTTCATTCAAGCAGATGCTTATAATCATAGAAGTAACCAGGTGTGAGGTATAATGTTAATGTTTGTGTTGTCTTTAAGGCTCCGCCCTACGGAAGCTCACAAATACACTAAAAGCCTACAGGTGGTGAAATTTGACATGGACGATTCTCTTTGTCCATAGGTGGGACCATAGGTCCATAGGTTTTGTAAATATAGTTTTTTAAGCTCTTTAGGGCTCCAACCCACTGGACTTCAAAACTACTTTAGGGCCACCGGGGTTGAAATTTGATGGACGATGCTCTTTACCCATAGGTACTCACTAAGAAACGATTTTGCAAATATAGTTTTTAAAGCACTTTAGGGCTCCGCCTCACTGGACATTGAAATTATTTTAGGACCTCCGGAGCTGAAATTTGACATGGACGATTCTCTTTGCTCATAGGTACTCACTAGGAAACGGTTTTGCAATATAGTTTTTTAAGCTCTTTAGGGCTCCACCCCACTGGACTTCAAAATTACTTTAGGGCCACCGGGATTGAAATTTGATGGACGATGCTCTTTACCCATAGGTACTCACTAAGAAACAATTTTACAAATATAGTTTTTTAAGCTTTTTAGGGCTCTGCCCCATTGGACTTCAAAATTACTTCAGAGCCACCAGGGTTGAAACTTAACATGGACGTGCCTCTTTGCTTATAGGTATTCACCAAGAAACGATTTTGCAAATATAGTTTTTTAAGCACTTTAGGGCTCCGCCTCACTGGACATTGAAATTATTTTAGGACCTCCAGAGCTGAAATTTGACATGGACGATTCTCTTTGCTCATAGGTACTCACTAGGAAATGGTTTTGCAAATATAGGTTTTTAAGCTCTTTAGGGCTCCACCCCAGTGGATTTCAAAATTACTTTAGGGCCACCAGGGTTGAAATTTGGCGGACGATGCTCTTTACCCATAGGTACTCACTAAGAAACAATTTTGGCAAATATAGTTTTCGAAGCTTTTTAGGGCTCTGCCCCATTGGACTTTAAAATTACTTCAAGGCCACCAGGGTTGAAATTTGACATGGACGATTCTCTTTGCTCATAGGTACTCACTAGGAAACGGTTTCGCAAATATAGTTTTTTAAGCTCTTTAGGGCTCCACCCCACTGGACTTCAAAATTACTTTAGGGCCACCGGGGTTGAAATTTGATGGACGATGCTCTTTACCCATAGGTACTTACTAAGAAACGATTTTGCAAATATAGTTTTTTTAAGTACTTTAGGGCTCCGCCTCACTGGACATTGAAATTATTTTAGGACCTCCGGAACTGAAATATGAAATGGACGATTCTCTTTGCTCATAGGTACTCACTAGGAAACGGTTATGCAAATATAGTTTTTTAAGCTCTCTAGGGCTCCACCCCACTGGACTTGTCCAGTGGGGTGGACCCACTGGACTTCAAAATTACTTTAGGGCCACCGGGGTTGAAATTATATGGATGATTCTTTTTGTTCATAGGTGCTCACTAAGAAACGGTTTTGCACATATCGTTTTTAAGCACTTTAGGGCTCCGCCCCACTGGACTTTAAAATTGCTTTAGGGCCACCGGGGTTGAAATTTGATGTACGATTCTTTTTGTTTATATCTACTCACTAGGAAACGGTTTTGCAAATATAATTTTTAAGCTCTTTAGGGCTCCGCCCCACTGGACTTTAAATTACTTTATTGTCACCATGGTTGAAATTTTACTTGGACATGCCTCTTTGCTCATAGGTACTCACCAAGAATGGTTTTGCAAATATGGTTTTTAGTAGGGCTGTGCTCCACTGAATTTTAAAATTAATTTAGGGCCTCCGGGGTTGAAATTCGACATGGACGTGCCTCTTTGCTCATAGGTGCTCTTGCATTTGCAATTATGATCAATAAGATACAAGGCAAACTTTGAATAATCTGGGTTTAAATTTGCAAAATGCCTGTTTATCCTTTGGCCTTACAGTAATATTAATATACTTACTTTCTATGCCATTGACTTTTTTTGTTATATTGAAAAACTTAAAACTTAACTTATCTTTTTTTGTTGTATTAAAATAGCTTTATTTATGTAAACAACTTAATTTGAGCGCAGCAACGCGCGCCGGGTAACTGCTAGTCTACATATAGTTCATCACAAAATGTACAGGCCTATGAAACGATAAAATTATTTTGAAGCATACTTATGATAACTATAATAGAATATAATAAACTTTTATTTTCACAAAACAGTTTTTAAATGCATACATGGTTGCATATATATGGTATATACACAATAACAATTAGAAACATTAAGTAAGTCTTATAAAAAAGTAACATTTTAATGAGAAAATAAATAGGGCCTCATTGGGAAAAGCCTGCTTAGAGGTTTCTTCATTTAAAATAATTATAAGAAGCAATCAGAAGTTGACGAAACATCAAAGAAAATCAAACAAAAATAAAAAGCTCGGTTTTCCAAAACGTGAACAAATGTATTAGTGTTTCATAAATACATTCTATGCAGTTTTTATTTTACAACTAAAGACAACTAAAAAAGTCTTCTAAAATAAATTAAAATTTTTATTCTACTGTATTGAAATAAATAACTAATACTATTTATGGTTTGAATTTTCATAATATGCAATAAACTAAGTATCGCATTAAAATTATCATCATTATTGACCATTCATTTTAGTAGACTTGGTTGCATAACAACCATTTAGTAACTATGTGGAAAAATGTATTTGAATATAATGAAATACAATTTCATAAAAATACCAGGTTGTAGGACGTATTTAGGTAAAACTTTTAAGAGGATAATCTAATCTTAGCTTGCAATATATTTTCAAAATATGACTGTCTTGTTTTAAAGAAACGCTCTTCTTCTGTAAAGAAACGACTGAGAAACTAGGTTTGTTTAATTTAGAATTGCGTGGCTAAGGAATTAAACAGTGGGAAAATTACTCTTCTCACGCCATACAGTTAATTATGAATCTGTCATCAAGATATATGGTCGTGCTTTTAACCCGAGCAATACTTTACGATGAAGCAGCGAATTAAACGTGTTAATTTATTACATAGTAATTGTACATAATAATGTTATCAAAACTAAAGGTTGTTTACACTATCATGTGTTCACTATTTTATTTGTTTAAACTTTATTGGCTTGTTTTACAATTGTATGTAATTTTATGATTTTACAATTTAAATTAAAACAAAAATCGGAAGATATTTTTAAATTTAAATACAAAAAATAAACTCATTGCTTGTACAGGCCTATAACAATAATTTAGTAAATAATTGAAATATTTAACAAAATTTTTTTGTAATTTTTATATTTATGTGTTTAAGTAGAAAATTCCGTACTGCAATTATCTGTAATAACAACATTCAATCACTTCTAATTATAAGATTAATTTCCTTAAGGAGAACTGTGGCGTGGCGGGTTGGCACATGAAAAGAACACACGAAGTTGCTGCTACAAACTCTGTATTTCATCTGCTCGTGGCCGGTACATCAAGTAGGGGAGGGGGCACGCAAGCCGCCCTTATCTTTTGACCTTTGACTGTCTAGTACATGAAACATTTAACATAATGCCAACTTAAACTTAACTAAATATATTACATCTCCCTTTTTTCATATAAAATAAAAATAGCCTACATATTTTTTTTTAACAAAATTAATTTATCAGTATTTGCAAAGTTAACAATCAATAGGTCAAGATCTGATTTGCATTGAGAATGAGCAGCTTAAAACTGACAAGAAAAAAGAGGACATTTGAAAAAACACATTAGGCCCTAATTCAAAAAAGGTTTAACTAAAATTACACACATTAGGCCCTAATGAAATTGCACAAATGAAAGTTCAACTTAACTAAAGATCAATTCTCTGTGGAGGCTTAACTAGTCTACCACTTCTAGTCTTATAGGCTACATTGTCATCATGGTTTGGGGATTTTACAAATCGGTCTCGGTTGGGTGAGGTCATGTGACGGTCATGGTCAGGAGATTTATGGTTGTGATCAGAGGAACTGATTTTAGGTGACCCAACAGGAGATTTGGAAGGTAGTTTTACAGGAGAAGCATAGGTAGGCCTATATACAGGTTTAGACTCATCATCATTTGCATAGGTAGAGGTAGGCATGTTTCTTGGACCATGATAGGGACGGATATGAAACCTGTTTCTTACATAACATCGACCGGTATCTCTATTTTCAACAACATAAGATCTTGGTTCAATTCTTTTCTTTAACACCTTACCATGTACCCATTTATTATTATGTTTCAAGAGGATGCCTTCATTATTACAAAGTGGTCTTAAAGGTCTAGCTTTTTTGTCATAATACTCTTTTTGTTTGGATTGTCTCATAACCAAGTTATGTCTAACATTCTTAAAGTTAAGCTTAGGCCTAAACAACTTTTCGTTACAAGGTAATAAACCATTGATTTTTCTGCTAAAGAGAATCTCCGCAGGAGATGGAATTGAACAACTAATAGGCGTGTTTCTGTACTCTAATAATGCTAAGTACAAATCAGATTTTTCAAGCAGTGACTTCTTTACAATGTTTTTCACATTCTGAATCGCTCGCTCTACCATCCCATTTGCTTGGGAATAGTGGGGACTAGTCATTACATGATTGAATTCCCATTGCATACTAAATTCTTTAAAAGCTTCCCCAGTAAAACACGTGTCATGTGCAGTCACAACATTTCTAGGAATCCCATGCCTACTGAAAATAGACTTAACCTGACTTACAACATGTGGGCTTGACATGGATTGTAAAGTCACAAGTTCAACATATTTGGAGAAATAATCAACCATCAAAAGAAATTGTTTACCATCAAGGAAAAATATATCTATTCCTACCTTTTGCCATGGAAGCTGTGGAACAGGGTGGGGTAACATCGGTTCCTTAAAGTTACTTTTTGCGTTGATTGCACAAGTTTCGCATTTGGAAACTACATCCTCTATCTGAGAATTAATACCAGGCCAAAACATGACATTTTTGGCTCGCAGCTGGGTTTTGACAATTCCTAAATGAGGGTAATGTAAACGCTTTAACATTTCAGATCTTACACTACTAGGAATCACAATTGCTGTACCCTTAAAAATCAAGCCATTACAATAGGTTAACTCATCTTTCACACACCAGTACTGTCTAATGTTCAAAGGTAAGCCTTTTCTATGACTAGGCCAATCATTACCAACAATAAATTTTATAAGCGATTGCATTTCATCATCATTACATACCAGATCTCTTAGCTTTGTTACATTAACAGGACTTATGTTAAGATTATCTTGAATGAAACTTACGTGTGCCTCTATCTGAGCATGTTCTAACTCCAGATCAGCGTTGTCACTTGTATCATATGCACGAGAGAGAGAGTGTCTGCAATAAAAAGCTCTTTCCCTTTTTTGTAGACTAGGTTTAAATTGTATTGTTGCAATTTAATTCTCATTCTCTGAAGTCGAGGTGAAAGCAATTCTAGATTTTTCTGGAAAATCCCTAACAAGGGCTTATGGTCAGTCTCTACCGTAATGGATGAACTACCAAATGTATATTGATGGTAGCGCTCACATGCAAACACAATAGCTAAAAGTTCACGCTCAATTTGTGCATAACGTCTCTGAACTTCACTCAATGCTTTACTAGCATACGCCACTGGAAGGCCGTCCTGGAGAAGGGCAGCGCCTAACCCGCTTTGAGAACTGTCAACCGTCAAGACAATAGGTTTTTTAACATCAAAATACTGGAGGATAGGCCTCTTAGTTAACAACTCTTTCAATTTTTCAAACGCTTTTTGCTGCTCATGTTGCCATGAAAAAACTGTGTCCTTTCTTAAGATTGCTCTGAGGGGAGCAGTATGTTCAGAGACATTAGGCAAATGTCTACTAACATAGGTCACAAGACCTAAAAATCTTTGAAGTGACTTCTTATCACAAGGAGGTTCCATAGAGGTTATGGCCCGCACTTTACTGTCATCTAGATCGATACCTTTCTCGGTAAATTTAAAACCCAGATAAGAAATCTCTTTGATCCCTATCTTGCACTTGTCTTTGTTGAGTTTAATGTTTTCTGCTCTCATTTTATCTAGAACATGTCTCAAACGCAAATCATGTTCTGTTCTATCGCGGCCCCAAACAATTAAGTCATCTACATAAATTTCTACACCCTCAAATCCATCAAAGATTTGTTTCATCTTTTGTTGGAAAACTTCTGATGCGGAACATAACCCGTATGGAAGTCTGAGAAACTTAAATCTACCAAAGGGCGTGTTGAAGGTCGTGAGGTCAGAGGACTCACTGTCTAGCTTAATGTGCCAAAAGCCATTTTTGCTATCTAAAGTGCTAAAATATTTTGCACCCGCCATCTTACTTGCTATTTCCTCAAAGGAGGGCATTTGGAAATGTGGACGCATAATAGCGGCATTCAGTTCTTTGGGATCTAGGCAAAGCCGTAGGTCACCATTTGGTTTATACACAATAACCAGTGATTGAACCCACTCTGTAGGTTTTTAAACTCTTTCAATAATTTTGAGCCTTTCCAAGGACTCAAGTTTACTCTTAAGTTTAGGTCTGATAGCAACTGGTACCTTCCTAGCAGCATGAATAACAGGCACTGCATCATTTTTCAAAATTATTTTATGAAAACCTTGGATACTACCTATTCCAGACATTAAATCAGGATAATCATTTAAAATATTACAGCTAGGGTTGTCATGATCAATTTTATGATTCACATCAGTGGAAGTAGGTCTAGGCCTATTCTTAACAATACTGGTACCTGACAAGGATTCTGAGCTTAAATGAGAACTAGGCCTATTAAGAGAATTTACCCTCTTAATCAAATTAAGTTCAACTGAGTCTGATAGACCTAAAATGCAAGGAGCCTTTGCATTTACCACAAAAAATTCTAAACAGTGATTTCTGTTTTTGTAAACAACATCTAGAGTACATTTACCTGTTACATTTAACCTCTGGCCAGTGTAAGAGGTTAGGTTCACATCGGTGCCGGTTAGTTGAGCATCTGTACAAAGAGAATCAAAGACATGTTGATTTAAAACATTAATTTCTGCCCCTGTATCAATTTTGAAAGATACAGGACAATTCTCGACCAACAATTCAATACTCCATTGTTTTCGTGTTTTAGTTGATATACAAGGTATGGTGTTGATAGAACCTACAAATAAATCATCATCAATACAATTTACATTTTTATTTTTGCACTGACTCGCAAAGTGATTTAAATTACCACATTTACCACATCTTTTGCCAAAAGCGGGGCATTTACCACCCATTTGGTGATTATAACCGCACTTGAAACACTTTCGATTTAAATTTGCACTATTACTATTACCACCAAATTTTCTTGTTGATGTGAAGTTTGAAGTTGACGAACGGGAACGGCCATGTTGATCGTAGTCCTGGTTCGCTGCCGAAGTTGAAGTTGAAGGGGGAGGGGGCCGATTCCGACCAGCTGATTGAAAATTTGTTGACCCTCTGCGCCTGCGCTGGTTGCTCTGACGTCGTATGACATCTGACGTCATCATAGAACTTCGCCGATCTTGCTTAGAGACATTAATTTTATGTATGTCTGAACCTGCTTCCGAACAAATTTCTTGCAATTGTTTGTTAGCGGTTTCTGCCGCTCTACACACTTCTAAAGCTTGATTTAATGTTAAATCTTTTGTTCTTAATAAACGATCTTTGAGTGTTCTGTCCTTTATCCCTAATATTAAGCGGTCCTTAATTAAACTATCGGTCAAGGTACCGAACTCACATGTACTGCTTAAATCTCTCAATTCAGTCACGTAACTATCAATATTTTCGTCTTGCTTTTGCTCTCTTAAAAAGAAAATATGTCTCTCATATGTGACATTTTTGCTAGGGATAAAATAACTATCGAACTTGGAAAGAACTACTTTAATGTCCTTTTTGTCTTCACTCGGGAGATATGAAAAATTATTATAAATTTTTAGTGCACGATCACCAATTACTGACAATAAGAGAGCGATTTGATATTCACTATTTTCTTTGTTGCTTTTACTAGCTATCATATAAATGTCAAATTTTTGTTTGAAAAATGACCAGTTCTCTGACATGTTACCTGTCCAACTCAATTCTGAGGGAACTTTAATTGACGGCGCCGCACTCTGCACGACGATGGCGGCGGTCGACGATCCTCCATCTTCTTTCGCTTTTTTCTCTTCCTTGTCTTCATTTCCCATTTTGGGGAAGATTTATAATTCACACTTAAAATGCGCACCAATTTAAATATTAACTTATACTGTCACTACTGATGGCCACTTATCCATTTTCGAACTGCGCCATGTGGCGTGGCGGGTTGGCACATGAAAAGAACACACGAAGTTGCTGCTACAAACTCTGTATTTCATCTGCTCGTGGCCGGTACATCAAGTAGGGGAGGGGGCACGCAAGCCGCCCTTATCTTTTGACCTTTGACTGTCTAGTACATGAAACATTTAACATAATGCCAACTTAAACTTAACTAAATATATTACAAGAACACATAAAGTTTTTTCAAATAAAATTTCTTTTGTCATCTTACAAATATGGATGAGACACATTTCCTATAAATTATGTATCATGTAGGTTTGATACTAGTACCTGAACCTGTTATTCTATATCATTAGGGTATAGCTAATATATCGAAATCAATCTTAAATATAAGCTCGGATTACCTTTAAAAACCGGGTTATAGTAAAACTAACTATAATCCTCAATTCTTTATTTAACCTTGAATCCCCGTTAGTAGTTTTATAGATAAACAAAAGTAAAATAGTTGATTAATTTTATTGTTATTCTTATAATTTAATCCTGAATGCCTTTTTTATAATTTGCTTGAAAATGCTAACGTCTTTAGCTGAGTATTTACTTAAGATAAAGTTTTTATTTACTTTGAGAGGTACTATGAGCAAGAAGTTTCAAGTGTATTCACAGTCACGTACGCCCCAAAACTGATAAAGTCTTTAAACTTTGCCAATTTGCATCTAACTATTATTTTTTTTAGGTGTTATGAAGTAAAAAAGTAAAGGTCACTTATGTATTAAATTACACATAATATTGCTTCATTCCAAATATATAAGTGTTAATTTTAGTTAGTTTCTATTTTTACGTTTGTATAAATAACCATGCCATGCCTTGCATTTATTATTTTTAGTGATCTAATAAGGTAACAACTGATTTATTATCATTCTGCACGAAATCAGCCTGTTTATTGCTCACTCAATAGTATCAAAATTGTTCCTTATCTGTCCTAGGAGTGAAAAATCAGCTGGAATATTTTTAGGTCCCAGCACTGAAAAGTCAGCAGTTTGCTAAGAGTTATTTATTAATTTTCTATGCAGAATAGTGAACTTCAAACGTTTTAAAGAATTGTTTGTAAATAACAGAAATCTAAACACTGTAGATTACTTACTTTGTAAATTTAGCCTAAAAAATACAACTTTATAGTTAACATTATTAACGATTAAAAGTGTAATTCTTATAAATTAAAGCATTATAAATATGTTGTTCATCACGCGGAGTAAAAGTGTCTTTTTAGTGCTTAATCGTTTTCAAAAACTCGGCTGCGCCTGGTTTTTTACTAACACAATTGGGCACTAAAAATAGCCACTTTTGCTCCTAGTGATGAAAACCTTAAAAAATTTGTAAAAACACTATTAAATTTGTGAAAATTAGTGAAAACACAATTACATGTCTATTGCATTATTGGGGTATCAGTTAATCATCCATTTTTATTACTTTTCACAATGATGTAATTTTATAAATTCGTAACTGAAAAGATTACGAAACAGTGGCAAATCTAGTCGAATGTTTAAATACTTCATTTTCATACGCTTAATACATCATTTTCATACACCTTAATATATCGGCAATTATATTTCGTTATGAAAATCGTAAATAAAACTTAAAAAATGTATCCAATCTATACCGAGAAAACGTTAAATCGAAATGACATAATAACTTAGAAATATTTATCTTTCGTTGTAATTTTTTTACTTCTAATTCCATTTAAATAATATCATATTTTATGATTTCTCATATTTTAATATTCATCACATACGGACTTTTATAATAAATATTTTAATATATTGATATTTTACATAATGTTCACTTGTGTTTAGTTAATTAAGTTAATTTTAGTCGTCGGCATTTTTTTTTATTTAATGATTATTTTTAATGGCCTGAGGTGATATGAACAAGTTATTTCAGCACTTATTTATCCGTGTTTAAATTTGGCCACGTGATTCAAACTTTTTCATAAATTTTAACAAAAACTAAACAATAATTACGATTAATTATTTCTCATCATTTTCATATTTTAATGAGTACATATCATAGACAAACAAGACACTTAAATTACCCTTTCCTCTTAATTCATAATGCTTAAAACTCTATATTCACATTAGAAAATATCATAGGAAAATATCATCACGCTTAAGTTTTTGCTCGTAAGTGGCATTGAAGGGATTCAGGAACTGAGATAAATGTGCTACTTTATGAGCAGACGTTCACGTAAAATATCTCCTCGGTAATGCTTCCAGCAAAACGTGGCACGTTCCCCACGGGAAGGGTTCCTCGCTAACGCTGTTTACACTTGTGAATAAAGAACGAGCGTTGTAACGTTATTCACAGTTTGTTTGCCAATTCATGGTGCTAATTCTGTGCATAACTTTTCACATTGAATAACATATAAAACTAGTTTATTTTGAACACTAAATATATATATTTAAAATATTTAAATAAACTCAATGAACACAGTATATATATTAACTGCAAACATTACTATTGATTAAGATAGTACTATCAAGGTTTATCAGGTCAAATTATATGCATTGGTAATTTTAATTTTGTCTAATTTATTACATGTGGTTGTAAGCTACCATTGGTCCCTGTACAACTCATTATTACAATACGTTTGATAAATATCAATTAAACTCTTTGATTTGCAAAATATATGTTCAAAGTTAGTAAATGATACTTTTTTATCATAAAATAAAAAAAAATGAAAGAAAGTTACATGCAGTAAATCACAAGGAAAAATATTGTTAATACACCTGAAAGGCGAATTTGAAATAAAAATAGATTTTTATAACGTTTTGATAAATTAGTTTTTTTTTTTTACAGGCAAAATTACCTTTCGGATGTTGGTGCGAAAAATACTACAACACCGCATTTGGGAAATAAATAGAGACAGTAATTTTGGGTTAGAGATCACGCCATCTGGTTTTAATTATAGCGCTGTCTTTGAAATGTATCTTACTTTTAAAGGCTGCGCCACAGGATAATTTATCTCGTTTTATCACGATAGAGCAGGAGTAGGATTTGTAATAAAGTTGTTTACAAGTATGTACAATTCTAGAGAAATACAAATATAATATAGAAATACGAATATGAATATTTCATAACAAAAATTGATTTGCCGTTTAAAACTTTTTCAACCATTCAATTTGGTTATGAAAATATACAATATAATGTAGTCTTCTAGGTTTTGGTTCACTGAATGTAGTTTCAATATACAGTTAGTAAAATGCTAAAATATCAGTTCAACAACCATTATATTTCTCTTTCATTCATCTCTATTATATTTTGTTTCCTTTACAGTCATTAGTATGGAAATGTAAAACTCGTTCACAATTCTTTCAGTTCTAAAGGAGAACCTTAATATTACACCTCATTGGAATATTGTTCTTGGAAATAGCGCACCACTGAGAGTCAAACTCAATTATAGGTGGCCATTTGTATTATTTAAATTTTCATTTAATAAAATTGGTTGAAGAGTTTAATTATGTTTTCCATACATAGCAGATACTCAGTTGGAGAGTTTTTTCAATGTTTTTCATAATTCAAATATAGCAGGTATTTTCAGCATTAAAAAATATATAACAAATTCAAACAGAAAGATTTTCTAAAACAAATTTGTTACTCTATAACTTTTAGTCATAATACTAACACCCTTTGCAACTAAAATTGAACTGATAAAAGTCATGAATAAATATTATAGGAGTCGCTTGTAACAATATTTGTGTAGTATAAGCCTATTTCGTTTAAGGATGAGTTTTACATTTTTATTATTACTAGTTTCAGATTCAAATTATCTATTCATTATGATAAGAAAATGTATACAATTAACAGAGACTAAACTTAAAAATATAACACATGAAACAAAATAGCTAAGTAAAAGTATATCTTGCTTAAAAGTTCAAGTGTATTGAAATAAACCGAAAAATGTGGTCGTTTTCGATGCAAGATCGAATTTCAAGTACGAGACCAAGCCTAGTACAGTACTTAAATTATATGAAGCACCGGTAAACCACTTTCGGACGAGTTACGAATGATATTTTTCACTATACCGCCTTAAATAAGTGGCTAAACAGTTTGGATAAAAGTTAACAATTTTTTACCTATATACCACCTCTTACATTGTTATTTGTTTATCTTGTATTTGAACTGACTTAAGCTGTTTAGTATCAATAGGAATTGACGTCGACATAAATTCCATTGGAGGTTTTATTGATTCATTTGTTTCAACACGCAAAACAATCAGATTTTTGAAAATTTTACAGTGGAATAAATTACTGTAAGTAATAGCAGCATTCGTGGTGTAAAATATTTGGAGTACTTTCCAGCCTAGTCCCAGAAACTACTATTTTCTGGCCTAGTCCAGGAAATTATTGTTTTTCAGACCGTTTATCCGACACTTCGGGAATTGATTAATCTCAGCCCTACATCTTTTAATAGAATCATCAATAAACTATTATTAGATACTCTCGATTGAAACCTTTTATTGAATAAAATATTTAATTGTAAGTAATTGAGCCAAGCCTCATTCATCAAAGGAATTCTGCCTAAGGCGAACCAAATGTTCACGGAGAAATAAGTAGTTTCCAGGCAATGGTTTGGTTTAGGTTTTCCATCTAAGCGGTTTCCCACACCCTATCAACCCAAGCACTTCGTTCGGTTTTATATTCCACTCACTTCCCCAGAATTGCCTCTATTTCCATGCCACTCTACTTGATAGAAATCTAAGACTATAAGACCGATTGTCTGAAATCGTAAAAACTGTTATAAATAGTAATATACATTTTAAGATTTACTTCAAGACCCACAACCCTGAGAGATATTATATCATATATCCCTAAGTTATTTGATGTATTATTAAGTGCATTTATATTGAAGTCAATAAGAAATTGGAATTTATAAATGAATCTGTCATGTCACTTATAGAAAAACAGTAACAGTTCTGGTTGACAACACAAGTGAATCATTTTGTACTCTTGAGATGGGACTTTGGGCCATGCGAAAGTAAATTTTTTATGTATTTAATTATTGTTAGTTGGGTGAAAACCAATTAAATATAGTTTTTTTTTTATAAAAATAGTTAATGCTTTGAGCTTAAAAGCGCAACAACAGTATTATTCCCAAATAAAATCGTTTTGCCCATAAACCTATAGTCGTGACCCTATCTATTTGTGTTCTAAATATACCACAGTTAAAAGTGGCATAGTTGTATGGTTGATATAAAAGTATATTGTCTTTTAATATATTGTTGAGTGAATAGTCATTTGGTTATTATGTTACAACTTTAATTATTAGATATTAATGGTTGGAAATTAATAATTTTTTTTAATGTCCTGTGACGTACTTTCTAGTGTACGTTCACACTTAAGCTCCGGATTGTGCTCAGTCGTAGCTGGGTTTCTCTTCCAGGGGTCGAGGCCAAGGAAAATAGGAATTAGGCTCAGAAAAAGGCAAAGTATAAACTCAAACAGAATGCCGTTTCATCATAGCCCGGATGGGAATAGGTCGGAATGCTGGGATTGCTCTAGCACTTGGCTCGGTACTCGGTATAAATGTATTGCTAAAATTTACACTAGCACAAGGGATGGACGCTCGGATTCCTCCAGCACTGGATTTGGATGCTAGGATCACTCTAGCACGGGAAACGGAGGCTAAGATTGCTCTAGCACGGGGAACGGATGCTAAGATCGCTCTAGCACGGGAAACGGATGCTAAGATCGCTCTAGCACGGGTTCGGGTTGCTAAGATTGCTCTAGCACGGGAAACAGAGGCTAAGATCGCTCTAGCACGGGAACGGGTTGCTAAGATCACTCTAGCACGGGAAACGGGGACTAAGATTGCTCTAGCACGGGGAACGGATGCTAAGATCGCTCTAGCACGGGGTCGAGGTTGCTAAGATTACTCTAGCACGGGGAACGGTTGCTAAGATTGCTTTAGCACGGGGGAATGGAGGCTAGGATTGCTCTAGCACAGGGAACGGATGCTAAGATCGCTCTAGCACGGGGTCGGGTTGTTATGATTGCTCTAGCACGGGAGACGGCGGCTAAGATTGCTCTAGTACGGGAACGGGTTGCTAAGATTTCTCTAGCACGGGGAACGGATGCTAAGATCGCTCTAGCAGGGGGTCGGGTTGCTAAGATTGCTCTAACACGAGAGACGGAGGCTAAGATCGCTCTAGCACGGGAACGGGTTGCTAAGATCACTCTAGCACGGGAAACGGATGCTAAGATCGCTCTAGCACGGGGTCGGGTTGCTAAGATTTCTCTAGCACGGGGAACGGATGTTAAGATCGCTCTAGCACGGGAAACGGAAGCTAGGATTGCTCTAGCACGGGGAACGGATGCTAAGATCGCTCTAGCACGGGGTCGGGTTGTAAGATTGCTCTAGCACGGGAGACGGCGGCTAAGATCGCTCTAGTACGGGAACGGGTTGCTAAGATTTCTCTAGCACGGGGAACGTATGCTAAGATCGCTCTAGCACGGGAAACGGAGGCTAAGATTGCTCTAGAACGGGGAACGGATGCTAAGATCGCTCTAGCACGGGGTCGGGTTGCTAAGATTGCTCTAACACGAGAGATGGAGGCTAAGATCGCTCTAGCACGGGAACGGGTTGCTAAGATCACTCTAGCACGGGGAACGGAGGCTAAGATTGCTCTAGCACGGGAAACGGATGCTAAGATCGCTCTAGCACGGGGTCGGGTTGCTAATATTTCTCTAGCACGGGGAACGGATGCTAAGATCGCTCTAGCACGGAAACGGAAGCTAGGATTGCTCTAGCACGGGATCGGGTTGCTAAGATTGCTCTAGCACGGGAAACGGAGGCTAGGATTGCTCTAGCACGGATCGGAGGCTAGGATTGCTGTAACACGGAATCGGGTTGCTAAGATCGCTCTAGCACGGGAAACGGAGGCTAGGATTGCTCTAGCACGGGAACGGATGCTAAGATCGCTCTAGCACGGGGTCGGGTTGCTAAGATTTCTCTAGCACGGGGAACTTATGCTAAGATCGCTCTAGCAAGGGAAACGGAAGCTAGGATTGCTCTAGCACGGGATCGGGTTGCTAAGATTGCTCTAGCACGGGAAACGGAGGCTAGGATTGCTCTAGCACGGGATCGGAGGCTAGGATTGCTCTAGCACGGCATCGGGTTACTAAGATAACTCTAGCACTGGAAACGGAGGCTAGGATTGCTTTAGCACGGGATCGGGTTGCTAAGATTGCTCTAGCACGGGATCTGTGGCTAGGATTGCTCTAACACGGGATCGGGTTGCTAAGATCGCTCTAGCACGGGAAACGGAGGCTAGGATTGCTCTAGCACGGGATCGGAGGCTAGGATTGCTCTAGCACGGCATCGGGTTGCTAAGATCGCTCTAGCACTGGAAACGGAGGCTACTATTGCTTTAGCACGGGATCGGGTTGCTAAGATCACTCTAGCACGGGGAACGGAGGCTAAGATTGCTCTAGCACGGGATCGGAGGCTAGGATTGCTCTAACACGGGATCGGGTTGCTAAGATCGCTCTAGCACGGGAAACGGAGGCTAGGATTGCTCTAGCACGGGATCGGAGGCTAGGATTGCTCTAACACGAATCGGGTTGCTAAGATCGCTCTAGCACGGGAAACGGAGGCTAGGATTGCTCTAGCACGGGAACGGATGCTAAGATCGCTCTAGCACGGGGTCGGGTTGCTAAGATTTCTCTAGCACGGGGAACTTATGCTAAGATCGCTCTAGCACGGGAAACGGAAGCTAGGATTGCTCTAGCACGGGATCGGGTTGCTAAGATTGCTCTAGCACGGGAAACGGAGGCTAGGATTGCTCTAGCACGGGATCGGAGGCTAGGATTGCTCTAGCACGGCATAGGGTTGCTAAGATCACTCTAGCACTGGAAACGGAGGCTAGGATTGCTTTAGCACGGGATCGGGTTGCTAAGATTGCTCTAGCACGGGATCGGAGGCTAGGATTGCTCTAACACGGGATCGGGAATCTAAGATCGCTCTAGCACGGGAAACGGAGGCTAGGATTGCTCTAGCACGGGATCGGAGGCTAGGATTGCTCTAGCACGGGATCGGGTTGCTAAGATCGCTCTAGCACTGGAAACGGAGGCTAGGATTGCTTTAGCACGGGATCGGGTTGCTAAGATTGCTCTAGCACGGGATCGGAGGCTAGGATTGCTCTAACACGGGATCGGGTTGCTAAGATCGCTCTAGCACGGGAACGGGTTGCTAAGATCACTCTAGCACGGGGAACGGAGGCTAAGATTGCTCTAGCACGGGGTCGGGTTGCTAAGATTTCTCTAGCACGGGGAACGGATGCTAAGATCGCTCTAGCACGGGAAACGGAAGCTAGGATTGCTCTAGCACGGGATCGGGTTGCTAAGATTGCTCTAGCACGGGAAACGGAGGCTAGGATTGCTCTAGCACGGGATCGGAGGCTAGGATTGCTCTAACACGGAATCGGGTTGCTAAGATCGCTCTAGCACGGGAAACGGAGGCTAGGATTGCTCTAGCATGGAACGGATGCTAAGATCGCTCTAGCATGGGGTCGGGTTGCTAAGATTTCTCTAGCACGGGGAACTTATGCTAAGATCGCTCTAGCACGAGAAACGGAAGCTAGGATTGCTCTAGCACGGGATCGGGTTGCTAAGATTGCTCTAGCACGGGAAACGGAGGCTAGGATTGCTCTAGCACGGGATCGGAGGCTAGGATTGCTCTAGCACGGCATCGGGTTGCTAAGATCACTCTAGCACTGGAAACGAGGGCTAGGATTGCTTTAGCACGGGATCGGGTTGCTAAGATTGCTCTAGCACGGGATCGGAGGCTAGGATTGCTCTAACACGGGATCGGGTTGCTAAGATCGCTCTAGCACGGGAAACGGAGGCTAGGATTGCTCTAGCACGGGAACGGATGCTAAGATCGCTCTAGCACGGGGTCGGGTTGCTAAGATTTCTCTAGCACGGGGAACGGATGCTAAGATCGCTCTAGCACGGGAAACGGAAGCTAGGATTGCTCTAGCACGGAATCGGGTTGCTAAGATCGCTCTAGCACGGGAAACGGAGGCTAGGATTGCTCTAGCACGGGATCGGAGGCTAGGATTGCTCTAGCACGGGATCGGGTTGCTAAGATCGCTCTAGCACGGGAAACGGAGGCTAGGATTGCTCTAGCACGGGATCGGAGGCTAGGATTGCTCTAACACGGAATCGGGTTGCTAAGATCGCTCTAGCACGGGAAACGGAGGCTAGGATTGCTCTAGCACGGGAACGGATGCTAAGATCGCTCTAGCACGGGGTCGGGTTGCTAAGATTGCTCTAACACGGGGAACTTATGCTAAGATCGCTCTAGCACGGGAAACGGAAGCTAGGATTGCTTTAGCACGGGATCGGGTTGCTAAGATTGCTCTAGCACGGGATCGGAGGCTAGGATTGCTCTAACACGGGATCGGGTTGCTAAGATCGCTCTAGCACGGGAAACGGAGGCTAGGATTGCTCTAGCACGGGATCGGAGGCTAGGATTGCTCTAGCACGGGATCGGGTTGCTAAGATCGCTCTAGCACTGGAAACGGAGGCTAGGATTGCTTTAGCACGGGATCGGGTTGCTAAGATTGCTCTAGCACGGGATCGGAGGCTAGGATTGCTCTAACACGGGATCGGGTTGCTAAGATCGCTCTAGCACGGGAACGGGTTGCTAAGATCACTCTAGCACGGGGAACGGAGGCTAAGATTGCTCTAGCACGGGAAACGGATGCTAAGATCGCTCTAGCACGGGGGTCGGGTTGCTAAGATTTCTCTAGCACGGGGAACGGATGCTAAGATCGCTCTAGCACGGGAAACGGAAGCTAGGATTGCTCTAGCACGGGATCGGGTTGCTAAGATTGCTCTAGCACGGGAAACGGAGGCTAGGATTGCTCTAGCACGGGATCGGAGGCTAGGATTGCTCTAACACGGAATCGGGTTGCTAAGATCGCTCTAGCACGGGAAACGGAGGCTAGGATTGCTCTAGCACGGGAACGGATGCTAAGATCGCTCTAGCACGGGGTCGGGTTGCTAAGATTTCTCTAGCACGGGGAACTTATGCTAAGATCGCTCTAGCACGGGAAACGGAAGCTAGGATTGCTCTAGCACGGGATCGGGTTACTAAGATTGCTCTAGCACGGGAAACGGAGGCTAGGATTGCTCTAGCACGGAATCGGAGGCTAGGATTGCTCTAGCACGGCATCGGGTTGCTAAGATCACTCTAGCACTGGAAACGAGGGCTAGGATTGCTTTAGCACGGGATCGGGTTGCTAAGATTGCTCTAGCACGGATCGGAGGCTAGGATTGCTCTAACACGGGATCGGGTTGCTAAGATCGCTCTAGCACGGGAAACGGAGGCTAGGATTGCTCTAGCACGGGAACGGATGCTAAGATCGCTCTAGCACGGGGTCGGGTTGCTAAGATTTCTCTAGCACGGGGAACGGATGCTAAGATCGCTCTAGCACGGGAAACGGAAGCTAGGATTGCTCTAGCACGGGATCGGGTTGCTAAGATTGCTCTAGCACGGGAAACGGAGGCTAGGATTGCTCTAGCACGGGATCGGAGGCTAGGATTGCTCTAGCACGGGATCGGGTTGCTAAGATCGCTCTAGCACTGGAAACGGAGGCTAGGATTGCTTTAGCACGGGATCGGGTTGCTAAGATTGCTCTAGCACGGGAAACGGAGGCTAAGATTTCTCTAGCACTTTAAAGCGGCGAATATTACCTGCAGTGGAGTCTCCGATGTGTCTCGGTCGGGGGCTCCGGATCGAATGAGGCCAGGGCAGCGGCAGCCCCGGTTTTGTTAACTCAGGGCCGCGCATGCGCACTGAGCCAAAACTTGCCAGTCGTGGACCTGCGGCCGGCGGGGTAGCAACGGACTACGATTAACATGGGAAACTGCATTTTGGTAGTTTGAGGTTATGTCCGTGGGATCAGGTCAGGACAGGTAGGTTTTGGGCGGCGTATCGAGATGCATGGTGATGGGAAGCTTACGGGAGGGTCTAGGTAATCGGTATGTACGACGCTGTCTTGGGGAAGACGGCGCCAGGTCGAGGGTGAGTTGAGGAACGTGACGGAGCGCGACGCCGACTCCCGGAAGGCGACGCCAGGTAGGGGAACGATCAAGGACTGACCTAGGATGCGACGCTAGTCCGGGGACGGCGACGCCGGGACGGGAACGATCAAGGAGTGAAACAGGATGCGACGCTAGTCCGGGGACGGCGACGCCGGGACGGGGAATGATCGTAGGATGACTTAGGATGCGACGCGGACCTTCGGGCAGGGTCAGGGAACGGTCATAGCGCAGGGCGGGACGCGACGCCAGCCCAGGGATGGCGACGCTGGGACAGGGGACGATTAAGGAGCAAAACGGGACGCGACGCAGGCCCGGGGACGGCGACGCCATGACGGGGAACGATTGTAGATCGGCCCAAAAGGCGACGCCGGTCCAGGGACGGCGACGCAGGGGCGGGGAACGATTGGTATGCGGTCTAGGATGTGTTGCAATTCCTGGGGAAAAGGAAAAGTAATAGGGGGGTTTATAATATCTGATGAACTAAGAAGTTGGGGTCGTTACACCCACCCCTTTCTTCAAAAAAAAAAAAAAAAAAAAAAAAAAAAGAATGAAAACGAAAACGTTCATTGTATTTGGAACAACACATTAGCTTCAACAATAAAGCTTTTTAACAATGAAAATCTTCTAAAATAAAAAACAGTTATCAAAACTTGTCTTAACAGTAAAAGTAACTCAAAATATCACAGCTTGTTGAAAGTAAAAAACTTCTTCTCTTAAAACTAAAATACTTTTAAATTTTAAATCAGTCTTTTCTTATAACTACTTAAAAAATACGGGTTGACTAGACGATTTTCCGTTAGTCTTTTATTTCCTTTCTGCGTTATTTCTTCTCAACCAGGGAAGACCAATCGAAATTTGGGTCGTTTACTAATTCCTTCAATTTCCTCTTATTCATCCTGACAAACCTTCCGTCAATGAATACTCGTTTCCTTATGGTTTTCCCCTAGGGCGTGGTACTTTTGCAGGTAGACGGTTTTGTGGAGCCATGGTTTGGTTTGGAGTAATGGTCACAGGGTCTTCATTTTTAACCACCTCGATTTCTTCGTTTGCAGTGGTGTCAGTGTTTGCTTCTGGTAGAATTTCCTCGGTCTCCATTGAGGTGACGGTGCACGATGGGGGACTTCTAAGTTTCTCTGGCCTTGGCTTTTGTTGATTGCTCTGGATTGACGGGGACTTCAACTCCAGCTTTGCCACTAAGTCGGTGACGATATCTGATTTAACGGGAGGACCTGGAAAGAGTGTTGAATCAATCTTGTCCATGTCAATGAACTCGTTGATCTCATCGATCAGATCCTTTGGAGATTGGGGTAACGGTGACACCGGTTGAAGAACGCTCTCCAGAAAAGCGGTGGTCTCTAGAGTCTCGGTTACATCTTCCTCCTGGAGGTACAGCCCCTCCCTATTGCTCTTGACGGTGGGGGTCTTTACGGAGGGTTTAGCAGGTTTTTTCCACTTCTTCTCAAAGGCAACGGATAGCCTCTTTAGCGCAACTTTGGGCTGGGTAGTTTTCCGTGGGGAGGCTTAGTGATGTTTACTCCCATCCACTTTATTTTCCTTCGTAGGTTCTCACAAAGTTCCCTGGACGATAAGTTTTCGAGGGTCTTCAGGCTCTTCTCCCTGACTAGTAGGTCCGCGAAGAGACAAATAAACACCCCGCAATCATGGGCGTTCCTCTGCTGCGGAGCGTTCTGGAGCATATTCAAAGTAGTCCACTTATCCTCTGCAATTTTCCTCTTACGTCGAATGGATTCCTTTACAAGAAATTCTTTTACCTGATCCATCCTGGCATTGTGTGCCCAGCCAAGCGAATCGAACGACACAATATCGAACTTCTTTGGTCGTACAACAATCAGTGCCCAATGGCCTTCGCCTTGTGCTACGTGTAGCGGGAAGAATACCGTATCTTTGGCGAGGGGGTTCTCCTTGACCCAAGTTTTGACTCCTTCATATCCCTCGTTATTCCGGTCCCATCGCTCGAAGAAGTGGGTGGGAAAGACAGCAATGCTTTTTGGGATTCTGTCGCTTTTCCCTCGGCGGGCCAATAATGCGAAGAAATGGTTAACTACCTTGTCATTTATGTGGCCTTTCTCATTTAGGGTTTCAAGGTCTTGTCTCGAGAGGGGTTCCATTTCCATTTGTAATCTACCTGAAAACACCACAACCAAGCGTGAGTCATGCACCAAATAAAAGCAAAAAGCAACTAAAGCTAACATGAATAGCCAGCGCTAGAGCAAGGGAAGATGGACAGGTTTGGGATTTTTTTAGGCAAGATAAGGTTTTAGATCCTTGACGTGAGCTCGTAATTTTCGTCCATTTTCTGACTCCAATTCAAATATGTTGGCCCCGACTGATTTTACAATTGGGTAAGGTCCATCAAACTTGGGCGCAAGCTTGGCAGAAAAAGCCTTTGAAGCGTCGGATAGTTCGTGTCGGCGACACAATACCAGTTGTCCAATCTTAAGGGTTGTAGGTCGTCTTCTCAGATTGTAGTATCGGGCTTGCCTTTCGTGAGCTGTGGATATATTTCGTTTGACGAATTCGTTGATGACTTGGAATCGTTGGGTTCGATTTGAGATGTGTTGCGCCGGGGTTTCGTCTTCACCTTCAACAATCTGATTCTTGTGTAAGGTGTCTGGCAACCGTATTTCTCTTCCGAAATTTAGGAAGGCGGGGCTGTACCCGGTAGATTCGTGGATGGCAGAGTTCATCGCTAGGCGAAATTCTCCCAGATATCTGTCCCAGTGTTTATGATTATCTGTGATGTACTGCCAGATCATCGTCTTGAGCACCCTGTTGCTCCTTTCGGTTGGGTTTGATTGGGGTGAATAAGGAGCCGTAAACCGATGGTCAATCTTCCAATCTTGGGAAAATTTGCTAAAAAGCCGGGAGGTAAACTGCGTACCGTTGTCGGTTAGGATTACGGATGGTGATCCGTAGCGGTGTACTATAGATTCCCTAAACTTCTCTTCCACTTCCTTGGCGGTGGCATTCCTGAGCGGCACGATTTCGGTCCATTTCGTGAATACATCTTGTACCACTAGAATGAAGGTGAAACCTCTAGTAGATCTTGGAAAGGGGCCCATCACATCTGCGACAACGGTATACCATGGTCCTTCTGGTTTCCGGAAGTGCATTTGGCCCATGGGTGGTTTTTGCTCCGGCTTGTGTAGTTGACAGACAGGACATTTTCGGACATAGTTTATTACGTCTCTCTTCCAACCAGGCCAATAATAGCTTTGTCCTATTCTTGCAACTGTTTTTCTAATTCCAAAGTGACCCGCCGTAGGCTGATCATGATTTTCTTCCATCACTTTGGATCGCTTCTCTTGTGGAACACAAAGTTTCCAAATGGTTGCTGGATCACAAGGGCCCCTGGTGCGTTTAATCCTCTTGTAAAGGTTCTCGTCCTTAACAGTATAGTTACTTAACGTCTTCTTCTTGGCCTTATCGAACATTTTTTTGTGCCACGGGTCGTTCAGGTTCGGTGGGGTGTCGGCGGCTTGGTTTCCTTCTCCCTCGTTTTCGGTATCGGTTTTTCCTACTCCCAGTTCATTTACTTTAGGCGACTCTTCTGGTGCTGGTCCAGGAATTCGTGATAGTGCGTCAGCCAATTTATTGTTTATCCCTTTTCTGTAACAAACATCGAAACTGTACTGTTGTATTTCGAGTACCCATCGTCCAACACGGCCAGAGGGTTCTTTGATTGATAGGAGCCATTTCAAAGCTTGGTGATCAGTAACTGCCTTGAAGTGATATCCCTCCAGGTAGGGTCGGAAGGTTTTGATTCCCCAAACCAAAGCCAAACACTCCTTTTCTGTAGTGCTAAATTTCCTTTCTTGATCCGAAAGTAGGCGGCTAGCGAAAGCGATAGCAACGTCTTTACCATCTTGCTTCTGGGTCAAAGCTGTTCCTAATCCGAAGTCCGAAGCATCTACTTGCAGTACAAATTCTTGGCTAAAGTCGGGGCATGCAAGGATTGGGGCTTTCCTTAGCTCTTCCTTTAGCTGATCAAACGCGTTCTGGTGAATTTCCTTCCATTTCCATTTGGTGGATTTCTTTAACAAGGAGGTCAGAGGGGCGCTTATTTTGACAAAGTCTTTTATGAACCGCCTTTACCAAGACATCAGTCCTAAAAAGCTTCTAACTGCCTTAGGGTTTCGTGGAATCGGAAAATCTGTCATCACTTGAACCTTCGCTGGGTCGGTCTGGATACCTTTCCTGCTGACAATATGTCCCAAATACTTTAGTTCGGTCTTCCCAAACTGACACTTATCCGGATTTAATCTAAGGCCGGCCACCCTTAATCTCCGGAAAACTTCCTTTAGAAGAAGTAAATGTTCCTGAAACGTTTTGCCGAGGACGATGATATCATCGAGATAGGCGAAAGCTTTGGGTTCTAGGTCTGGTCCAATAATCGTATCGAGCAATCTTTGAAAAGTTGCAGGGGCCGAGTGGAGTCCGAAAGGCATCACCTTAAAGTGGTAAAGTCCCAGCCCGGGGACTGTAAAGGCAGTGATCGGTCTACTGTCGGGATGTAAAGGGATCTGCCATTAACCATTCTTGAGATCGATGGTTGAGATGTAGTTCGCTTCCCTGAGTTTGTCGAGGACTCCACTGATATAAGGCAAGGGATAGGCATCCTTGATTGACAAGTCGTTGACTCTCCTGAAGTCAATACAAAACCTTACTTTCCCTGACGGTTTCTTTACCAGTACCACGGGAGAACTCCAGGGGCTGGATGAGGGTTCTATGATACCCTCCCTTAACATCTGTTCCACTTCAGTTTTCATGATCTCCTGCATAGCGGGGTTTCTAGGATAATACCTTTGTTTGTCAGGGTGTTTAGTTTTAAGACGAATTTCGTGTTGCAATATATCAGTTCGGCCCGGTACTTCTTCAAATTTTGGGAGTTCTTCACTCAGGAACTTCTGAAGTTCTGTTTCCTCATTCGGGGTCAAAGCACAGATTTTAGATAGTCCAGATTTACCTCCGGGTTCTGTGTAATCTCGGCTGACTAATGGAAAGTTGAGGGTGATCAGACTCAGCTTCGTAAGCAAATCCATTCCGATGATCAACGAGGTGGAGAGATTGGAAACGTGGATTGCATCGATAGTGTAGTCCTTGCCATCCAATACGATGGGGAATTGGTAGCAATCTTTAACTTTTGCTAGGCTGTTATTAGCCAGGTGAACAGTTACATCAGTTTTTGTTGACCTTACTCGGTGTTTAATCAAATGCGAAGCAACATCGTCAGAGATAAAGGTTATCATAGCCCCCGTGTCAATCAGGGCTAGAAACGTCTTCCCAAAAACTGTCACTTCAATGTAAGACCGTTGATCGGGAAATTTCATGGGTATTGTGGTATTCAGTTGGAAGTTGACAACGTACTCCAACCACTTCTTCCATTCAGGGGAAGTTTTTAAGACTGACTCCGACCCTCCTGACTTCCCTTCCTCAGAGCCGGATAGCCGTTTCCCGACCGACACGTACAAGTAGTGGTGCGCTGCCCTTCTTTCTTGCAGTAGAAACAGCGGACTGTCTTTGGGATTCGACAATCTCGGAAGTAGTGGCCCTCACGATTACAGTTCCAGCAAATCGGTTTTGGGGTTGTTTCTGAAGCTGATGTGGGTCTGGTGTTCGCCGTCTCGGGCGATCTCGAAGCATTGTAATTTCCTGGTCTCTGTTGAAAGATCGTTGGATTTTTGGTGGTTGCTGTAGCTTGACCCTTGGCTCTATCAATGCCTGAATCCTTGTCTACCCAAGCCATATTCCTTTTGTTATCCTCTCGACGACCTCTGGGCTCTTGTGCTGAAGATGGTTGGAGCTCTTCTAGGAATACTGAGTCGCTACTCTTACGTCCCTTGGGTTGGTAGGCTGTTTCGGGAGTCAAAGACTGGGCTGGTCCGGGTGGTGGTCGGTAGGTTGTTCTGTATTTCAGGATTGATTCATATTCCTCAGCACGTGTCACCAGGTCGGTCACTGTTTTCACCTCTTGACGACGAATATAGAGCTTGTATTCTGGTTTCAAGTTGCCATATATCTTCTCCAATTTGGCTTCCTCCGTATAGCCCCCTCGCCGTCGGATGAGGGTGGAAATTGCGATTACAAACTGTCGGCACGTTTCACGTTCTCCTTGAGTTCTATCTTGAATTTCTCGATCCAAATTCTTATAGTAGCAGTGTGGTAAAAACTGGAGCTCAAACTGCTGTTGGAACTCGGTAAAGTTTCTCCATAACTCGTTGTTATTTCGCCACCAGAGGAGTGCATTGCCTTTAAATATCTCAGGCAAAGCCTTCAAAATCCGGTTCGGGGGTATTTCATAGGCTTCAATGAGTTTATTTAATCTTTCAATGAAAGATACTGAATCGGAGCTTCCGTCAAAACGCAAGTTCCATTTTCTCACCAGATTGCAGAGGCTCACAGTCTCTGAAAATTGGGTATGCATGGATCTGTAAGTGGTGTCCACTTTGTGTGGTACCTGAGGCGGTTCGAGCCCACTGAACAGATTCTCAATTGGTCTTTGATTTTCAACGGATATCCGAGGTGCTCCAGAATAGAGTTTATCCTTCTCTCTTGCAGCTAAGTCCGCTACTCTCATCCTCAACGTGTTAATGTCCGATGTTGGTGGAAGTCCGACGATCTCCATGATATTTTGAAGTTCAATTGGCGGTAAGTGTTTCTTGATAGCTCCCCCTGCGGCACCTTTGAACACGTCTTCCGTCTGCGACATCCAGTTGAATGGTTCCGATGTGGGTGTTTGAACTGGGGTCCTTAAGTGGTCTACCAAGCGACTTCGCAGATCTTGCATTTTTCCGCTGGAATCCAAGTTACGTGTCTCCAATTCGGCTTGCAGTTGGGTCTTGGACAGTTGGTATACCCAGCCAACTTTTTGGTCTGCCTGACTTGGTTGGGTAGAGGGGGCGGAGATTGATTGTGTGAGCGTTGTCGTCACATGCGTATTTTCTCGGGTTGTAAGGGGCCACAGTGTTCTTGTTTCTGTGGTAACAGTGACTTGAGTGTTGGTTACGGATCCATCTTTTAGCTTACTTCTTACGAAATCCAATGATAAGGAAAGCCCCACGTTGGGCGCCAAAATGTGTGACGTACTTTCTCGTGTACGTTCGCACTTAAGCTCCGGATTGTGCTCAGTCGTAGCTGGGTTTCTCTTCCAGGATTCGAGGCCAAGGAAAATAGGGATTAGGCTCAGAAAAAGGAGAAGTAGAAACTCAAACAGAATGCCGTTTTATCATAGCCCGGATAGGAATAGGTCGGAATGCTGGGATTGCTCTAGCACTTGGCTCGGTATAAATGTATTGCTAAAATTTACACTAGCACAAGGGATGGACGCTCGGATTCCTCCAGCACTGGATTTGGATGCTAGGATCACTCTAGCACGGAAAACGGAGGCTAAGATTGCTCTAGCACGAAGAACGGATGCTAACATCGCTCTAGCACGGGAAACGGATGCTAAGATCGCTCTAGCACGGGTTCGGGTTGCTAAGATTGCTCTAGCACGGGAAACAGAGGCTAAGATCGCTCTAGCACGGGAACGGGTTGCTAAGATCACTCTAGCACGGGAAACGGGGACTAAGATTGCTCTAGCACGGGGAACGGATGCTAAGATCGCTCTAGCACGGGGTCGAGTTGCTAAGATTACTCTAGCACGGGGAACGGATGCTAAGATTGCTCTAGCACGGGAGAATGGAGGCTAGGATTGCTCTAGCACGGGGAACGGATGCTAAGATCGCTCTAGCACGGGGTCGGGTTGTTAAGATTGCTCTAGCACGGGTGACGGCGGCTAAGATCGCCCTAGTAAGGGAACGGTTTGCTAAGATTTCTCTAGCACGGGGAACGTATGCTAAGATCGCTCTAGCACGGGAAACGGAGGCTAAGATTGCTCTAGAACGGGGAACGGATGCTAAGATCGCTCTAGCACGGGGTCGGGTTGCTAAGATTGCTCTAGAACGGGAGACGGAGGCTAAGACCGCTATAGCACGGGAACGGGTTGCTAAGATAACTCTAGCACGGGGAACGGAGGCTAAGATTGCTCTAGCACGGGGTCGGGTTGCTAAGATTGCTCTAGCACGGGGGAATGGAGGCTAGGATTGCTCTAGCACGGGGAACGGATGCTAAGATCGCTCTAGCACGGGGTCGGGTTGTTAAGATTGCTCTAGCACGGGAGACGGCGGCTAAGATCGCTCTAGTAAGGGAACGGGTTGCTAAGATTTCTCTAGCATGGGGAACGTATGCTAAGATCGCTCTAGCACGGGAAACGGAAGCTAAGATTGCTCTAGAACGGGGAACGGATGCTAAGATCGCTCTAGCACGGGGTCGGGGTGCTAAGATTGCTCTTGAACGGGAGACGGAGGCTAAGACCGCTCTAGCACGGGAACGGGTTGCTAAGATCACTCTAGCATGGGGAACGGAGGCTAAGATTGCTCTAGCACGGGAAACGGATGCTAAGATCGCTCTAGCACGGGGTCGGGTTGCTAAGATTTCTCTAGCACGGGGAACGGATGCTAAGATCGCTCTAGCACGGGAAACGGAAAATAGGATTGCTCTAGCACGGGATCGGGTTGCTAAGATTGCTCTAGCACGGGAAACGGAGGCTACGATTGCTCTAGCACGGGATCGGAGGCTAGGATTGCTCTAGCACGGGATCGGGTTGCTAAGATCGCTCTATCACGGGAAACGGAGGCTAGGATTGCTCTAGCACGGGAACGGATGCTAAGATCGCTCTAGCACGGGGTCGGGTTGCTAAGATTTCTCTAGCACGGGGAACGGATGCTAAGATCGCTCTAGCACGGGAAACGGAAGCTAGGATTGCTCTAGCACGGGATCGGGTTGCTAAGATTGCTCTAGCACGGGAAACGGAGGCTAGGATTGCTCTAGCACGGGATCGGAGGCTAGGATTGCTCTAGCACGGGATCGGGTTGCTAAGATCGCTCTAGCACTGGAAACGGAGGCTAGGATTGCTTTAGCACGGGATCGGGTTGCTAAAATTGCTCTAACACGGGAAACGGAGGCTAAGATTTCTCTAGCACTTTAAAGCGACGAATATTACCTGCAGTGGAGTCTCCGATGTGTCTCGGTCGGGAGCTCCGGATCGAATGAGGCCAGGGCAGCGGGTGCCCCGGTTTTGTTAACTCAGGTCCGCGCATGCGCACTGAGCCAAAACTTGCCAGTCGTGGACTGGCGGCCGGTGGGGTAGCAACGGACTATGATTAACATGGGAAACTGCATTTTGGTAGTTTGAGGTTATGTCCGTGGGATCAGGTCATTACAGTTAGGTTTTGGCCGGCGTATCGAGATGCATGGTGATGGGAAGCTTAGGGGAGGGTCTAGGTAATTGGTAGGTACGACGCTGTCTTGGGGAAGACGGCGCCAGGTCGAGGGTGAGTTGAGGAACGTGACGGGGCGCGACGCCGACTCCCGGAAGGCGACGCCAGGTAGGGGAACGATCAAGGACTGGCCTAGGATGCGACGCTAGTCCGGGGGGTCCGACGCTGGGACAGAGGACGATTAAGGAGCAAAACGGGACGCGACGCAGGCCCGGGGACGGTGATGCCATGACGGGGAACGATCGTAGATCGGCCCAAAAGGCGATGCCGGTCCAGGGACGGCGACGCAGGGGCGGGGAACGATTGGTATGCGGTCTAGGATGTGTTGCATTTCCTGGGGAAAAGGAAAAGTAATAGGGGGGTTTATAATATCTGATGAACTAAGAAGTTGGGGTCGTTACAGTCCGTTTTCAACGAAATTATATCATGTAGCCTAAACTACTAACATTGGATAATCTCTGTGTGAGGGATTTTTTTATCCATTCTCTGCTTTATTCCTTACGTATGTATTACGGAAACATATACTTTATAAAACAAACAGTGAGCAAAAACAAACAATACATGAATCGATGTTTTACATTGAACGGAAATCATAGCACCAGGGACGTCGGTGGCACGGGTCGTAAGGGGAATTGGAGCACGTTTGAGGAAAGGGGGTACCAATACAGCACTGGGGCTCGGGGACGAACGACGGGCATGGGGGCACCGGAGCATATAGGAAACGAGCGGTACGGGGGAGGTATGGGGAACAGAGGGGGCATGGGGAGGAACGACAATCATAGGGAAACGGGAGCATTCGGGCAAGGGGGAATGGGGGAAACGAGGGGCGCACGTAGGAGGCATAAAAGACAGAGGGTCCACGGGGTACGAGGAAGATCGAACATCATGGGGCACGGGAGCATGGGAGGGAACAAGAGGCTCGAGATTCTTAGGTGGCATTGGAGTAGTTAAGCATGGGGGCACAGGGAATGCATGGTGGATATAGGGGGTACGGGGAAGAACGGTAGGCAAGGAAGCATGAGTATGGGGGCCACATGGGCACGGGGGTGTGTTCAGGGGTGCTGGGGCATCGGGGTCACGCAGGTCTTGGATCATAGGGGTGTACTGGTATCACGGGGTATGTGGAGGAACGGAGGGGCATGGAGAACTCGAGGAGTATGAGGGGCACAGGGGTCTCTGTCTGATACAGGAGTGTTTAGTATATTGATGCTCATAACTATTTTGTAATGTTGTATTGAACTATTTTATTAATTTAAGTTACGAATTAATCATGTATGGTACAGGTTTAAGGTCAAATCTATTTTTATTGCGTCCGGCACTATGAGGTTGCAATAAATTTCCTTTTTTCACAAAATAGACTACTATATTTTAATACAGGGGAAGTTATTGACTTATTGCTGATTTGATACCGCCCAAAGGTTATATCAATATTAAGTAATATTTTATAAGAAAATCTAAGCTTCTAAATTTGCAGAACAGCTTGAGAAGAAATACAGCAACTGTGCAAAAAGGTGATGATTTGAAACTTTCTTTTAGAGATAACATTACAAGTTTGATTTTTTACCTTTACCCCTACAAGCCCCTAGTGTATCACTAATCATATTTAAAGAAATTCAAGTATCGACCACTAATTAGTTAAATATAACTCAAATCATAAAAAAGTAATACGATCTATTCTATGTCTAGTGAATAAGTAAACGCACCTAATGATGGCTGGTAAAAAATTTAATTACACTAGAATTCCTTTGCAAAGAGCAAGGTGGCGGCAGTGGCGGGGACACAGAGCAATGCTAGTTCTCATTAACCGCCACTCCAGGCTAGACCTGGCATTCACTACCCCGACAACAACTCTTGTTCTCTAACATAACGAACTTCTTTACAGAGTAGCCATTGCAGACTGTTGTGATAGAATTTTATGCTAGTGTAATGTTTAGAAGATTAAAAAAAAATAAACATGCGTACATTGTAAACACAAGAAATTATCACCTAAAATGCCAACATTCTAACATAAACAGGGTGTTTGGGAAAACATTTCAGGAATTCAGGAGGTTATTGCCCACATAAAAATAAGCAAAAACGTTCATATAAACATATTAAATACTTCGTTAGGCCACTAGCCACCATTTAGTCTCTTACACCAAATGATTTTTATCTCCGTATCGGATCATTGTTTTAAGTTCATATTTATCATTGACATTTTTCAGACCAATTTTGATTATAAGGAAAATTTTTTCTACTGAAATATCTCAAAATTGGTAAATTTTATCAAAACTTATCAAGGTACTAAAAAGTTGACTTTAAATTACTTAACTAATGATACCAATTTCCTAATTTTCTAACAACAACGGAGTTTTCAGGATTTCTCTATTTACAAGTATTACAAGTATATGCATGAGTTATAATGCAAAATCAATGTTTTTATGCAGAAAAATTGCAATAGCTCCATTATTTTTCTCAGGTCATAATAAACTTGTTATTATTGGCGAGACATTTCAATTTGCAAAATTTTGTGTTATTTGTTAAATTTTTGTTGACATTTTCCAGGTTTTAGATATTTTAGTATGAAAATGAAAAGTTTTCCGCAATTTTTTAAATACACACACAAAAAAACCGAAAATGGTCATAAGTGTGATAAAGGATGCAATATATGAACTTAACACAGTGATCCCTTACAAAAATAAAAATTATTTAGGGTAAAAAACTAAATGGCGGCTAGCGCCTTCATGAAGCTTTTTAGGAAATACAGTATTAGGCCCATGTCTGCAGGATTTATTGTATCCTTTGCGATATGTATTTGTCGTGATGTCTATCTTCTTATTTCTATAAAGGGTTCGTCTGTTACGTCCCTTTTTCTCTCGACCTACTGAACCGATTTTTAAGATTGAGGTGTCATTTCAAAGCTTAAGATATACTGCAGTGACGAATCGTAATTAAAAAGGTCATATTGTTTCGGGCTTCGCCCCCCTCGCCTTTGAATTATTTCTAGAGGGCACTTTAAAATGTTGACCAACTTTTGTTGCAAGTTCTTTAATGTGAATTGTAATTTAACATCTGATTACCTTTAGATGAATTTTAAAAGCCAGATAGTAAACAGAAATAGATCTCTGTCACTTCATAATCAACATTCACGTACTGTAGGTGAGTTTCACTCATACAGAATCATAAAATGCGCAATTTCCGCACGGGCCACCTCGTAATATCTTATATTAGTTGGTTACCAATCACAAGAAAAAAAAAAAAAATTGTGATGAGTAATCAACTGAAATAGGTAGGATTTTTTGCTTATATCGGCAATAACCTCTTAAATTTCTGATATGTGTGTTTTTTTTTTGTTTTTTTTTTTCAAAACACCATGTATATGTCTCAAGGCAGACTACTAAATTGTCCAAAACCAAAAAGGTGCCAGTCCAAACACGTCCGGTTTACAAGGCACCATTAAACAGGATTGTTTTGTTGATTGCCAGGAACTTCAAACACTGATTTATCTAACCAATCAAAGAGTTTCTAAACTGACCGTTCAGTTAACCTGAGACCTCGGCCGTCAAATAGTGAATATTTACTACAACCTTTGAATGTATCTATGCCATCAACATAAATATTTTACACTCCAGAGCAGCACAATTAATTGTACAAATTTCGTACGTCAGCCAACATTTTGTCGACTGTCAACTAAAAATAGAATCTGTGAATGTTAAAAATAACCCTACACTATAAAAGGAGGAGTGTCTGTAGGAATGTATTTGAATTAAATCTCAAAGTATATTTTGTATATTCTGTTTAAAATTTGGATTTTAAGAGTATTTTGTCCAAACAATAATTTTTGAAGCAGCCTATACCCAGGAATTCCGTTTTTTGTATAATTTTTATTTTTGACATTGGTCTTTCAGGTTGTCATTTTGGCAACGAAATAGCCATGAAAGGTAAACAAATATAAATGAACAGTACTTATAATAATTTATTTAGAAACATCGGTTAACTGTAAAAATGTATAGTTGATTGTGGGTATAAAATTAATAGCCTAATATAAACTTAATATCATGATACTATAACAAAGTCAATTAAAACCGACGAGCAAGGCTCGGTCAATCTAGTACTGATTTTAAATATCAACAGCTATGTAAAAGAATTAATATTTTCTTTATCTTATCAACAAAGATATTCAAAGCTATGTATCTAGAGAATGTCTAAGGAATGGCTACGGAATGTTTAGAGAATGTCTAGAAGCAGTATTGTAGGTGTCATTATACATGTAGAGCAAGCCAGAGGTAATGACCGTTCTCGTTATGGCCAGCACTTGGCTGACAAAGATATTCAAAGCTATGTATCTAGAGAATGTCTAAGGAATGGCTACGGAATGTTTAGAGAATGTCTAGAAGCAGTGTTGTAGGTGTCATTATACATGTAGAGCAAGCCAGAGGTAATGACCGTTCTCGTTATGGCCAGCACTTGGCTGACAAAGATATTCAAAGCTATGTATCTAGAGAATGTCTGAGGAATGGCTACGGAATAATTACAGAATGTCTAGAAGCAGTGTTGTAGGAGTCATTATACATGTAGAGCAAGCCAGAGGTAATGACCGTTCTCGTTATGGCCAGCACTTGGCTGACAAAGATATTCAAAGCTATGTATCTAGAGAATGTCTAAGGAATGGCTACGGAATGTTTAGAGAGTGTCTAGAAGCAGTGTTGTAGGTGTCATTATACATGTAGAGCAAGCCAGAGGTAATGACCGTTCTCGTTATGGCCAGCACTTGGCTGACAAAGATATTCAAAGCTATGTATCTAGAGAATGTCTAAGGAATGGCTACGGAATGTTTAGAGAATGTCTAGAAGCAGTGTTGTAGGTGTCATTATACATGTAGAGCAAGCCAGAGGTAATGACCGTTCTCGTTATGGCCAGCACTTGGCTGACAAAGATATTCAAAGCTATGTATCTGAGGAATGGCTACGGAATAATTACAGAATGTCTAGAAGCAGTGTTGTAGGAGTCATTATACATGTAGAGCAAGCCAGAGGTAATGACCGTTCTCGTTATGGCCAGCACTTGGCTGACAAAGATATTCAAAGCTATGTATCTAGAGAATGTCTAAGGAATGGCTACGGAATGTTTAGAGAATGTCTAGAAGCAGTGTTGTAGGTGTCATTATACATGTAGAGCAAGCCAGAGGTAATGACCGTTCTCGTTATGGCCAACACTTGGCTGTCTCCACTTCTCTATCTCTATGAAACTAGGACTTGCAGGAGAAGTTAAGTAATGTAAATCAATCAATCAATCAATCAAAAACAGTTTTATTTCAATATAAATATACATATTCACAATATTCCACTGGTCAGCTTAACATAAAAAAGTAAACTTAGCCTAACTTAACCTACCTGACCATCAACAATATGAAATGTTATCCCACATAGGCTTACGCCTGTGCGTGGGATAGAGTCATAAGTCTAATAATTATAATAATAAAAAATAAATTTTAATTTAACTGTTAAAACAATTTAAAAAATAATGGAAATAAAAAGAAGGAATTTGAAAGAGTTTATCTATTGCAGTTATGAGAAGAATCATAGGAAATCTAAGGAATTACTAAACTAGAGATAACTTTATGATAGACGGAGTGACTTGCCCCCCTCCCCCAGACAGACGGACTAACTTCTGACCCCCCTTCTCCCTCCCCCCAAACGGACGGACAGACGCATCCATTCAATGCACACGCTCTATCTCTCTCGCACACACACACGCACACAAAATACTTCCGCACACAATGCAATCATGGCTATTGACAGTATATCGACGTAATCAGACTCTCCGTGTTTTCCCTTCCAATCTCGTGAAGCCAAAGTTTAATTTTGTTCTTATAAACTGCATATGACAGTTCTGAAATTTTTAAATGACTTGGTATATTTCGGAATAATACATGTGCAATATAGTACGAGTTCGTCTTTGAAAGTGTTTTGTTAAGTTTTGGAAATTTAATTCCGACAGATTTTGTAGTCCTAGTTTGGTAATTGTGAGATACTGTCTGAAAAATATTACCTTGGTGTTTATAAATAAAGCACGCAAGGGTCCTAACATAAATCTGTCTGACATCCAAAACTTGAACTTCGTCAAACAATGCATCGGTCGCGTACCTCCGACACCTTCCGGTAGCTGCCTTTAAAATAGCTTTTTGTGTTACTAATAGTGGACTGATTGTGGTCTTATACCCTCCTCCCCATGCCAATATACCCCCTTCTAAAATGGACTGAGCATATGCAAAATAAATTGTTTTTATCTCTTTAAGTGTCAGAATATTACTAATTTGGCGAAAAACGTAGATTAATTTTCTAAGTCTATTATTGACGTATTTTACATGTTCTACCCATGACATTCTGTGGTCCATTATGATTCCAAGATATTTTTAAGAGTTCACACGGTCCAGGGAGTCACATTGACAAGTATCAGAGTCCCAGTCCCCACAAACATGTAATTTAAAACTTGTAACCGGAGTATCCGTCCTGTCTCTTAGGGTTATAGGCATGAATTTAGTTTTTGAAACATTAAGTGTTAATAAACTTTGGTCAAACCACAATTTAATTTCTGACATGTCTTTTTTTGCCCTCTCAAATACTGATTCCCAACTGTCTCCTTCATGGAGGATAGCCGTATCATCTGCAAATAAATAAAGTTTACCAGAAATGTTGACTTTAGATAAATTATTTATATAAATTAAAATAAAGTAGTGGCCCTAACGTACTTCCCTGGATCACCCCGTAGTCTATACTTTTCAATCCGCTGTCAACCCCATTTATTGTTGTTAGTTGCCTTCTACTCTCCAAGTAACTTTTGAACCAGTCGTGCGGTATTCCCTTAATACCAATTATGTGCAGTTTCTCAAGTAATTTTGATCTATCTACGGTGTCAAATGCTTTAGCTAAATCTAAGTAAGTTAGAGAGATATTTATATCTTTTGTTAAGTAAAAAAGAGCGTCTGAGATGTTTTTTGATTTTCTGAATCCGAATTGTTGATCTGTTATTATGTTATTTTTTTCTAAATAATTACTTAATTGGTCTTTCACAACCTTCTCTAGAACTTTAGAAAAAACGCTTAGCAAACTAATTGAGCGGAAATTTGATTTGATTGTGATATCATTAGATTTGTACAGCGGAATTACTTTGGCAACCTTAAAGGCATCGGGGAACACGCCGGTCGTTATGCTCTCATTAATAATGTGCAACAACGGTTTGCTTAGAGACTGGAAGTGTTCCTTCAGAAAGACCGCCGAAATACCGTCATAGCCCGGAGCCGAGCCGCCGCGCAGGCCTGTGACGTAGTGAAGTAACTGGTCTTCAGTAATCGGATTAAGTGTAAAGTCGGCATCTATAGTGAAGTCTTTGTCATTAACAACAGGTGGACCGGCCGGGTTGATTTTCATTGCCAAGTTGTTTCCAACTTAAGAAAAGTAGTCGTTGAACTCGTCGGCCACCTGACGTTTCAAGTTTTCGTCGTCAGCCCTATTGTCCTTATTAACAGTGAATTGTGCTAGTGGAAAATTGTCTTTCTTAACTTTACGTCCTTTAAGTTCGTTCACTGTGTTCCAGAATACTTTTGGGCTGTTCGAGTTATTCAGTTTGTTTCTAAAATATGTATTTTTAGTCAACTTTAGGAGAAAATTAAGTCTATTTCTGTAACTTATATAAAAACGTTTCAGTTCCACATTAAAAGGTTGTTTCTTTGAACGCTTACTTAATCTATCTCTAGTTCTAATTGATTGAATCAAACCTTCAGTGATCCAAGGTTTAATTTTTTTGTGCATATTACTAAAGTTTGTCTTGGGTTTCTGTGAATTTTGCCTTAACTCCTTTAAAATAGAAAATAATGTATTGCCTGAACTATTTATATCGCGGAGGTTAGTTACTTGTGTCCAGTCATAGTTGTCAACTAGAGTCCCCAAAAGTCTTTTATCGACGTAGGTCTGAGAGTTGTAATCAGTCCGAGTATGCGTGCTTCTATGTTTTATTTCGAGGGCCACACAATAGTGGTCCGTTATATCGGTTGTAATTACCGCTGTCTTTGCATTACCTGGGTCAATATTAGTTATGAAAATGTGGTCCAAGCAAGTTTTACTTTGTCCTACGACTCTCGTTGGTTCATTGATCCCGCAAATAAACCCGAATTCGTATAACGCGTCTAAATAGCGTTCAGTTTTTTTTATCAGTAACAAGTAAATTCGCATTGATGTCACCTATCAGAATATATGTTTTGTCTCTAGTCATGTTCGTGTAGTGATGTCTCAGTGCCTCAGTAAAATTGTCAAGGTCACTGTCGTGCGTCCTGTACACAATAAGCATTTCAGATCGGCTGTTTAGATAAGTAATGTCCAGTCTCAGGCCAAACACGTCACCCAGCTCCAACTCCATACATTCATTCACACTCACTCCCTCTCTCACATACACAACCACACCGTCATTCTGATTCATACCCCTGTTTGTTTTGTATGTATTGAAACCCTCAAGTTGCACCCCACATATCGAAGAATTTAGCCAAGTCTCACCCAACATTATTATATCCCACTTTACTTTATTACTTTCCAAACACACTAAAAAACTATCAATATTTTTATTAAAACTTCTGATGTTCAAGTAAATATATCTAATGCAATCAGTACTTTTTGAAAAGACAGCTTCCTCCTCATAACTGCTTAAAGTTTTAGAGTTTATATTTCTGAAGTTAACAATATAGTCAAAGTTATCAACCATCTATCTTAGAGAAAAAAAAAGAAAAAAAACTGTAAAGTAAAACAAATCCCAAAAAAATCCTCCTTTTAAAGTTGAGAATAAGAATTACATTTAGTCTCCCTGGCCGCCGTTGCCCCCTAACCCGGGTAAATAAACTGAAATATCAACGTTTAACAAAAAATAAAAAAAACTCATTTCCTGTACACAATTTAAGCCGCTTAGCTTCTAATTACAACAGACATTTCATAGTACTAAGTAAATCTATGTTACAGTGATTGTGTTATTTATTGCAACCTAATAATATTGTAATATAATAATATCATTATAATAATTTTACAGTCTACCAACCGCAAAAGGTATTCTACATCATAATATTTACATAAAAAGTATTCTGTGAATTTAAGAATGTAGCCTACCGCTCAAATAAACAAACATATATCGCTTGTATATCTAATGAATAACATTTCTATTAAAAACGTACAATAGAAAACGGAATGATAAAAATCCGGTTTTTATCGCCAGAAAGGCATAAGGAAACTTCTGCATTCTACAGACATGTACATTGACTACATGAAATTTTCTCTAATCTTAACGATGACCGATAACGTAACTGCTTGAAAAACACAATAGAATTAATTTAGATCCTATTCCTGGAAAACGTACAAAAAAGTAATTCATTACACTTCTATAAATTAAATTACCTTCATTTTTTTATAAAATAAAAATGCAGTTAATGTTTTTATCATACAATACCACTTAGATTACATTGTTTCCATGGCAAATAATTGCATGGGACAACAATGCAATTCCCAAAAAACTTATACTGACAATATATTTATTTTTTAAAGACTAAATAACCAACTTTAACTTTAGATTGTATTTTTCAAATAATAAATAATAAAATATACTTAGGCCTACACACGATAAGAATTAAAAAAACTTTTGTCTATTTGGCATAATAATGAGAACAAAAACTACTGTATTTATAGCTATAATTATTGTGTCTGAGTTTATATAAAAAATTACAAATTTCACATTTTAACTTTTACATAAAAAAAAAAATTAAATAGGTGGAGTCTTGGAAATAACAATGGACTAACGTTGGTAGGTAAAAATGATTGAGCTTACGAGTCCTTTGTCTCAGCTGTTCGGTCCGATGATGGTTCCCGTCGCAGCTTCGCCAGCTCCCCGATGTCGTCAATGCGTTGCGCCCGCGCGCCCTCGGCTACCCTAACCATTACCCGACCTTCTTTGACCCAGGCGAAGGCGAGTTGTTGAGCTCGAACCATCTTCTTGGCTTCACCCAGAATGGACTTGGTGTAAACCGTGAGATGTTCGTTCACGTAAACTTTTGACGGCATGAAGGATGAGCTGAGATGAACGGCGTCGAGGCCTTGTTTCTTTTTGGCGGCGGCCAACCACACGGTTCGTGTCGATCTGCTAATAAACCTCACCACGATGTTCGGAGTGCGGCCTCTCTGTCTACTGAAGAGGCGGTGGGCGGTAGAAATGTCACTCCTGCTCCAGGGCACATCAATACTAGAAGCAACTTTTTCGAGAATAGAATACACATCTTCATTTGCAGTGTAAGGCACTCCACATATTTCAATATTATTTAGCCTACTGTACTGTTGACTGTCTCTCATCTCTTTTTTCAGATCGTTAATTTCGTCTTCACATTTGTGAACCCTAGCTTCCAAGCTCTGGCATTTCTCCTTTAGTGCAGCATTATCGGATTTAAGAGTGTCCACGGCAGTTTGGAGAGATAATTTCCACTGACTCATTTCAGTTTGCAAAGCCTCAACACTATTGTCGATTTTTTGGAAATCCTATCTTCCATTGTCTCCATCGTAGTCTCCAACCATCCTTTTAGATCCGTTTTAAGTCCAGCAATGGCATTAAGCACAGTAATATTACCTGTTATGTGTCTTCTGGATCGGTAGGTGTTGCAGACGAAGCTCCAGAGCACTTATTGCAGCGAAATGTATTTCTTCGTGTTTGTTTTTTAGTGCTGTCAACACCAGCACACGAGAGATGGAAGTAATCGCCGCACTTTGAACACTTAATGACGTCGACCGCACTAGAATCCACCTCAACATTACACTGTGCACACGAAGCCATGGTATTAGCGAGTAAATGTTTTGTGGTAGCTAAAAAATAGCACAATATTTCAATAGTTAACTTAAACTAAACATGTAGATGCGCGGGGACACGGCGGGACAGGTCGCGGCGGCTTATCTCGGAGAGAGCTCCGCACTCATCCACGTCCTGATAACGACTATAATGTAAATATAAAACAAATTATGTCATAATTAAAAACTCATTTGAAAATTACTACCACATTTAACATGTGAGACAAAATTCGAAATATTCTACCTAAGACATCATTATTACCAGCTTTACACTATATCGAAAATATTTTCAATGGTATATTTTTCGAAAAATTGTGTGTGTTTCGTAATGCTTTCGATATATGAAGTAAATATGTAGATACAAGACTTTATGAGTAAATGAAATTGTAAGATACCTATTGTGTTTTTTCAAATATGAACAATATGTTTTATTGTAAAATAGGATATGGAAAACACTAAAAAAATTATAAAATAGCTTAATGCAATGTAAAAAAAATGATTTTGTTAATTAAGCCTACACTTCAACCTTTGATAACTTCATGCAAATTTACTCCATTATTTTGGGTATATCCTTTCCATTACTAAACATATTAATTGAAAAAGAATGATTTTGCTTTGGGATGCGAAGTTGTTGTTTAGGATTTAATGTCAAGAAACGATAACTGACTGTTTGTTGTATGTTAACGTTATATTCGGGATCCTTTTGTAGTATTGCTAAATCAGTTACTGAAAGCAAATGAAGGCGGAAAATTTCCGTGAATTGCAAATTCAATTTTTTTACAACTTTAACTGTGTAATTATTTTATTTGAATTTTTTAAGTATTGCTTCGTTTCTGGTAATCGAGGAGATAGTAAAGTGTAAACTGTAAACATGTGCTGATGACAAAGAATAAAATTTTTTTTAATTATTTAATATTGTTTGCACATTAATAAATTTTTTGTGTAAGAGTTATAACTCTTAAGTTTCACGGGATTGTATGGCAACATTGGCAACCGCATTAACTCTTTTCTTGTTTACACAGTAGGAGAGCAGAAATGTGTCTCCGATAAAAACTCTTATGACCTCCTGGTGTTTCTTCCCGAATAACAAATTGCAAACCAATAACCATTTTATAACATACACTATTACATGTTTAGCTATAGTATTTACCATACGTTAAGATGCTAATTTTTCAAAATAAAACCAAAAGTAACAAATCTTCTTACATTTATATTTTAATATTTTTTTTCTGATGAAAAAAATGTTGATTGAATAACCTTTAAAAATATTTTTCCAAAGTAGCTTAATGGTCCATAAATTCTTTTAAATAAAATCATCAGTACAATATATCATGTTTATTTTAATTAACATGTAATACATTCTGTCAAACAACCACTTAACATTATCATAGAAAAATGTATGTGTAATTGATTTAAACATCAATGATAAAAAGTAAACTATATTAGGACCAACATTTTTTTTATTTCAGCAAAAAGCACGGTTAAAACACGGTGTAAATATGTTAAAAAATGAAAATGATAATTAAAGTACTTTTTCCGTATTTTCAGTTATATGCTTTTTACATTGTATTTTTATCCAAGCTTTAGAGCATGATATTGATCATAATAGTATCTTAAATTAATATAATAATATTAATAAAAATCACAATCGTCTGTTTAATTTGACGGAGAAAACTGGTAAATAAAATTAAACCTCATTATTTGGTTATTTATTAAAAATATAACATTTTCCGTACAATTTGAGTCCTTGGTTAAAATGTGTTTCAAACATAAAATGTGTACATTAATAATTGTGTAAACTTGCAGTAAAAATAGAAGTGTTACAGGAAAAGTAATAATTGCTAAAAATGGTATTAAAAGTTTGACATTTTGGCAAATATGTCTCTCAGGTTATTTTAATGCATTTAGAAGTAATTTAAATGCAAATGAGGTTACTCTCCGTTTAGGAGCAATTCATCAAGTGAGAAGTTCATTTAAGGAGTATTGCACCTCAAAATTGGGTATTGGATATTATTGAAACTTTTCAAGTGGAATTCTTAATAATGTATTATGAGTAGTTAAGTAAAACCATTGACTACATAGTCAATGGTAAAACTTATAAAACTTATTAGTTTTTACTTATAACTTATTGTTAAGTAAAAATTAATTTTTCCTTATATACCTGTTGTATGGAAGTTAATTACATAAGATACATCACAGTTTGATGGATAAAAAACATTCGATAAAAGTAGGTTTACATTCCCTTTACTTCTATTGATGTGAGTAAAATAGTAGTTTTCATCACTAGAACAAAAGTGGGTCTTTTTAGTGCGTAAACGATTAATCATCAAAAAGACACTTTTGCTCCAGAGTGATGAACAACGTTTTTTTTATCATAATGCAGACTTAGATTTAAATCGTTAAAATTATTAACTATAAATTTGTATTTTAGAGGTCATGTTTACTTAGTAAGTTATATGCAACATTTGCATTTCTGCTATTTGCAAACAATGCTCTTTGTAACGTTTGAATTACAAAATTATGTATCTCAAAAATGTAATAATAATATTCTTAGAAAACATTTGACTTTTCAGTCCTAGGACCTGAAAAATATTCCAGCTGATTTTTCAGTCCTAGCAAAAAAAAAAAAAAGAAACGGTTTTGGTACTGTTGAGAGAATAGAAACATGCTGATTTCGTGCCGAATTATAAAAATTATTATTTTTTATTATTTGGAACGTAATATATTTTAGTTTTTTTTTAGGTTTTTGTTTTTAATAATCGATGAAATTGATGTCCACCAATTCCCCAAAAGATTTAACAATTACAACCATCTCAATAAATATAAAAATACCTATATCAACATTAAAATACCCCCGTCGCAGCAGACCTGCGTACTCAGCGAATTTCCAAACGATCTTGAGATATTGTATTTTCCCCATAAACACCATAGGAATGGGTATGTAGGTTTGCTGCCTTGGGATGTTCTTTGAAAATGTTGTTTTATTAGGAAATGTATAGTTACATTAGGTAAATGTCAAACTGTATCAATATTCGGCTCTTTTGAATTTTCTTCATAAACCCCATGGGGGTGAGTATGTAGGTTTGCCGCCATATGGGTGTTGTAAGCAAATATCAGTTAAATCCTACCTAGTGAATGTAAATACCAAATATTATCAAGTTAAGGTGTTCTTTTCATTTTCCCCATAAACCCCATGGGGGGGGAGTGCGTAGGTTTGCCGCCATGTGGGTGTTGTAAGCAAATATCAGTTGAACCCTACCAAGTGAATGTACATACCAATTTTATCAAGTTATTCCAATAAATAAACGAGATACAGGGTTTAGTTGATTTCCCATAAGATTAACATGGAAAACCTTTTTTTTGGCTTTTCTCCGTAACCTGTTAAGCCAAGTTGAAAATTCAAAATACTAAATTGTTTGTTTTTTTAAGCTCTTTTAAATGGGGCTTAGGTCTTACCATGGCTAATACTGTAATAGCGTATTCCCTATAGGGAAATTCGCTAAAATAGTTTTTTTACAATCTAAATGTTATTGGATTAGGTTAATGGAATAGTTATGAAATAAATTCAAATAGTGGAATGTAGATTAATAAAAAAATATGTGAGAATCATTTTAAACAGGTGAATTTACCTTACCTTTGGAAACATAATATAGTTTAATGCAATAAAAGTTTCCACTAAACGCGTAAGAATAATGAGATAATTGGATTTAGTTTCATTATAAAACAAATAACGTTAAAAGTTTTAATGAAATGTTGAATTTTTATGAGTGTTTCATTGGGATGTGGGCCATAATCTTTATTTTTTCTATCCACGAGGCCCTTTGTGGATAAACCTTGACGTCTAGGCCAGAGTGTTCATTAGATAGTCAAACAATGGAGACTGCGGTCGGGATAGCTAACAAAACCCTTCACAAACTGGAGTGAGTAGACTCACATAGATGTTTAAATAATCTGGATTTACATATACGACAAAAGCGTGTTTTCAAAGATTTTAAACACAGCAAAAAGTAGAATTTTTTAATAACACATACTGCATACCATGTTGTATACCATAAGTGTTTGTGATATATATTGTAAGAAAACTTCACATTCAATAAGTAACTATGCGTGGATAAACGGGAGTTGTAACAATGACAAAATAAATGTTAGCAAATATTCTGTTAACAATAAAATTTATCTGTACATTTTAACAGAGTCTCCCGCCCACCATTATGTAAAGTAATACTTTACTATTTCCAATATGGGAGTAAAATACTTCTCATTCATTGGAAGACAAAACAGTTTTTTGCCTACTCTTGGGAGACAAAGCAAACCCGTAATAAAGAAACAACTGTCAATTTGGCAGGACAGCGCAGTAAAAACTGACAACACTGTTGCTATGTCTGGTGTAGAATCCAAATCCAGTTGATTGTATTCTGGCCAAAATTATATCTTTCCAAGTTTCGAGGTAAGTTTCTACACAGCCAAAATAGACAGGGATTGTAAATACATTAAATATTTATATTAGAAGGGGAATTTCCAGGTAGTGTAAAATTGTTGTATTCATTAAGGGGGTAAATCTCATCATCGAGAGAAAAAATTTTCACCCTCACTTCCGCCTCCGGACCTAACAGAGAGACAAAGTTTCACTTTACTCTCTCATACACAAATAAGCATTGTAGGCCTATATAAAAAATAAGGATAAAAATACTAATCGTTTTACAAATTGAAAACAAAATGTAAAACGTAATGATGATCCAACACAATGGTTGTATTAATAAAATAAATGCGACTTAAGTAATTTAAGAAGGCAAAAACTATGAAATTAAAAACATGTCCTGACCGGTACATGACCTTCCTGACAAAAAGTTCGGCGGTGGCGGGGACACAGAGCAATGCTAGTTCTCATTAACCACCACTCCAAGCTCGACCTGACATTCACAACCCCGACAACAACTCTTGTTCTCTGACATAACGAACTTCTTTTCGTAGTCAACGTCACAGGCTATTATTATTTCATATCAAATCAAATTCCATCACAGTTTAACAATTTATTTATTATATAGCAACCGTTGCAATAAGCATCGATAAATATAATACAAGTAATACCGTAAAAAGCTGCATTATTGAAGCATATTTGAGCCCATTGCTTGATGAGGTATTAAAAGTTCAAATTAGGTTGCAGACCATTAAGAGATCGAACTTTAATGGAAGTAGTTTTTTAATAGAAACTACGCTAGTGACACATCTGTTCCATTACGATTCAGGTTTCAGTTTACCTGTATGACTAATCTCAAAAGATTATTATGATATGGGAGTTAGTTGCGATTAGGTTAATCGACATCGGGTGTGGCTAATCTTTAGGTAGGGGTTTTTGGATACAGTTTTATATAGCGACTGCATTTCTATCGAATAAAATTATCGATCGATATATCGCATCGGATGAAATATCGGATGACTTTTTTTAACATATGTCTTTTGAGAATTTTTATATTTATTTACTAATCATTATTGTTTGTTTATTTAAAATTTAAACCAAGATTTTACTATTTGATTTCATATACATTATTAGTAGTTTAGATATTTTGATTACCCTAATGAGTTTCAGAGAACTTACTATTAATGTATTTATAATAGAAAGTTAATAATAGATAGTTGGGTCATAGATATGAGCAATTTGATAAATTTTTACAAGGTAATGCACTGATACTGTACCAAAGAAATTATGTGTGAGCAGTGTGGTGCACTGTTGAGGGGATTAAAATGAAAATATATGTAATAGTGATAATGTTCGGTTTTGATGTTAAAAAAGAAAAATATACCATCGTATAACTTACATTGACTAATACGTTTTTTGAGGGTTTTATGTTTAGATTTTGATCATTAGCAACGATACAACAAATTGTGAATTTTTATGTGTGAACAAAGTACCTATATGATTAGACATAGATACATCGTAGATCGTAAACGAAAATATAGATCGTATCGATCAATATTTTCATTCGGTAGAAATGTAGGCGTTATATGAAGCTGTACCCCCTTACAGCGTTTTATCAAAATTAGGTTGTTAATAGACAAATTGGTGTATGCAACAACTGTATTCAGCCTTTAAGCCCTCACGAGATATTAAATATAGTCACTTTGCTCGTGCTCTAACTTACATTTACTTCGTGGCTTGAAGACCTTCATAATGCGATAGTTGCATAAACCACTAATTACATGCAGTTTTCAATTCCAGAATGACTGTCCCCAACTTGCCAACTCTTTTCTTTGCTTTGAAGAAACAAGGTTCACAATACATACAGCCATTGGTAAAGTTTTAAACTAATACGAGGACTTTTCGAGTACCTATACAGAAACCGCATTCTGAGTTGTCAACTTTGATTCTTCACAATAAAACAAAGAGCAAAAAACTCGGGAACCACAAAGGCAAACATTTTAACGCTACTGCCACTATCAAACCTGTTGGTGTCATTTTGTACTAGTGCACTGTATGTGATAGATATATTTTCGTTTGCACTAGTAATATACACCGAAATCACCTATGTAAGTTCTCTCGAAGAGTTAAAAAGTTTTAAAACCTCAAACTTTTACGTTAAACTTAAAACGAATATTGTTCAACTGCTAAGAAACATTCTTCAATAACATGGTTTCAGCGTTAGAAATTATTTGTAAAAATAAAAAGGATTGTTAGTTAAAAAACACAAATCTATACAATCGTTATAACTAAAAAATTTAATATTTTACACAAAGGCAACGAAGTAACTACGAAGAGACCGTGCTAAATTCAAAACGTTTTAAGGAGCACTTGTTGTTAAGGTTAGACGAATCTAGAAAGTCGTAAAATGATGTTTGTGTTCTCTCTAATGTGTAAGCTTGCGGTTCTGGCGAGGATTACTGGGATAATGCAACACGTCTGTTGTTTTGTTGTTAAGTTACTGGCTGATGTTTAATATTCTTGTAAAGAAGGTTTTAAAGTATATAGTATTATGAACCAGATACTGTTTAGTTTATTCTGCCACATTAAAAATTTAACGTTATCGTTATTTAGAATAACATAGACTATATTTATGCTTTATAAAATTTTATCAAATAAGAATGGTTAATGTTATACTTGTGCTCATGTGTGATTTTAACAACTGAAAATGATCGAGAACTAAAACAAATGCTATATTTTCCGAAATACTGCTGAGCATATGGAGATATATTTGTTATATTTGAGGTATTCAAACGTTTTAATATCAAACTTTTGCACCCAAAATTGGTTCTGTCTCTTCCTCAATATTTTCTGATATTTTCCTTGAACAATCATATGATCTTTAGTTGTTTAGATCCAGGGGATATTTTCTGATTCATCTTTCACTTATATTATATTTAGTAGTGATGTTAGACTACAAACCGCATAACATCACAACGTTATGCCCGATGAGAACTTCGACATTAGCTTATTCGTTTTACAGTCTACAACTAAATTGGCTAACAAGCCACCTTTTATAACATTTTACAGAAAAAGAAACACCATTGTCAAGGGTTGAAAATAGCTGTATACAAGAGGTGTGACCAAACATTTTAATTAATAGGGATGAAAGGAAAGCTTTCCAAAACAAACATCATCATTGAGGATTAATTAAAAAGACAGTTCTAGAAAGTGTGATAAGATAAATTTGTTGTAGCAATTGAAACAATATGAAGAGACCTACTAAAAAATAACTAAAAAATCCCATTTTTCAGATATATTTAGTAAATCATTGTTGTTATTACATTTACCAATTTACTACAATAAGTAACCGTTTACATTTCTGCAGCGGAACATCATTATGAAAACAGAAGACAAGAATACAGTTCCAAGGAGATCACATTTAATGAAATACGAGTACTTTACAGTTGTGAGTTAAGACAGTCAGCTTGATGTCAGACATTTCAACAAACATATTTTAGGTTGTGCTGGGACGTGTTAAATTACCCTAAAGGTATTTTTTCAACTGAAATATTTTGAATATTTACAGTAACAATCTTACTATGAAACTCGCTTGCAGTGAATCTTATTCAGATTACAGTATAAATACACTTACTCCAAAATCACATCTACCAAAATTTAGTTAAAATAAAATGCTTATGATAAAGAAAGTCTCTAGTATTAAATGAGTTTCCAAAGTGAACTTTAGTTTCCAATACAATAACACTGAAAAATTAATACTGTTTATGGTGTGAAGAGTCAAAGTGTATAGTAAAATACTTCATCTATAGCAAACTTTATGTTATATTAACGTTTGTTTCATTTAATAAAGAGGTGCCTGTCATGAATATCCAGTCTTGATACAACATAGCACTTCAATTTTCATTCTGCAGGTAGTTCTGACAAACTTTACCTCTTCTAGTATATAATTTAAACTTAAATTGGAAACTCTTCAATTTAAGTTTAATCTTATTACGAAACAAAGTTTAGGGAATTAGGATGACAACATCTCGATGGAGTTCATATGTCACACAAGTTAGTTTCAAAATCCAATCCTCTATTGTTTCGTGATTGAAATGAACAAAAAAAATAACATTATCAAAGTGATAACGAAAATTAGATTTATTTGGGTATAGTAAGATATTCTCCATAATATTTTAAATGATAAAAGTTTCATAAGCTTATTCATGTTAGATTTTTTACTATATCATTTTCAAGGGAACGCTGAATTGACACATTAGTTTTTGTTATAGAAATTATTAAGAAAATGTTTGATATTTTCAACCCTTTAGAATATATTTTATTTATACAAAACTACTACATGATGTAAAAATGATGTTATAACAAATTTTATTAAATATTATATTAAAAATTAACGGCTAGATTAAAATTTCTTTTGTTGAAATATGGACATAAAATAAGATCATATAAAATAAAAGAAACTGGCCAAATATTTTACAGTAATACCAGTCGAAATCTTAAGCAAAAAATATTCAAAACTATAATACAAGAAAATTTTAAATGATTAACTTTATAGTTTATAACTAAAAGTTATAAACTTACTTATTTACTTATTCCTACACATAAAAGACGGATTTTAGTTATCTTCAAGGCTTTCATTAGCGAGATTACGAAATTAAATTATAGCATTAACAACTCTATTGTAATAACATTTATTTCAAAGAAGAACTTTATTATTTGCTAGTAAATACAATCTATTTGTAGTCTTACATGACGCTCTTACTTACGACACTCGAAAAACGATGCACTACCTAAAACACACAAAAACTTTATAAATAAACATAATTAACGATTCTTTTGTTTTTAAAAACACAACATTACCATTTTTTTTATCAAACCATTAACTTTTATAAAATTTTAAAATGTGTAATACGTGTATGACACACATTTTTAGGCAATTTTTAGTTGTAGTATACATAAAAACGAAATTTTAACTAATTTTCGCTTTAGGTTCAGTTCATATGGAATCTAAGTGGTGTATTACAATATTTTTCACAGACTCGCTGAGAAAAATGGAAATATTTATAAGCACCTTTGTAGTTTCTTATAAAATTTTGCTCAAAGACTTCAAGGTCACCTGGAATCGTACAAATCACAAAGTAAGATGCGAGAAACTGCAAAACTGAAAATAAATTTAACTTTTGGCTTGAATTTGACCTACAATATACAATTGTACATATGATACAATTGTAATATATGGTCATTGTGCTGAGCTGTATGTGGCATGTTACACTTATTCCTTAAATCCAAAAAGTAAAAAGTATCATAGTAATAATTTGAAGAAAAATAAACTGAAGTCATCAGAAACCGAGTCAAAACTATTCATGTGTGAAGTAAGCCAATTACATTTGGTGGGCGGTGGCTTGAAAGGTGAGACTGGAACATAATAAGCTAACTTTCTCAGGCACACCTACGTATCCTACGTAGGAGTAGGTGAAATTAAATCAAGTTAAGTCTGTTCAGAAATTTAGTTTTGAAAGTTCACCTAAAATTATAATTTATCGATCATATTATTAAAAGTATGAATAATTAATAATATTTCTAATTTAATATTGGCATCGAATTCATAAAATGTATCTTCAAATCCAAATATAGTCCATCACAAAATGTGCAGGCATATGAAACTGTAAAATTTGTTTGAAGCACACTTATAATAACTAAAATAGAATAGAATAAATTTTATTTTCACAAAACAGTTTTACATGCATACATGGTTGTATATACAGTATATACAATAACAATTAGAAAGATAAAGTAAGTCTTATAAAAAAGAAACATTTTAATGAGAAAATAAATAGGGCCTCATAGGGAAAAGCCTGCTTAGAGGTTTCTTCATTTAAAATAATTATAAGAAGCAATCAGAAGTTGACGAAACATCAAAGAAAATCAAATAAAAATAAAAAGCTCGGTTTTCCAAAACGTGAACAAATGTATTAGTGTTTCATAAATACATTCTATGCCGTTTTTATTTTACAAATAAATACAACTAAAAAGTCTTCTAAGTAAACTTAAATTTCTACAAATAAAATTTCATGAAAATACCAGGTTGTAGGATATCTTTGGGTAAAACTTTTAAGAGTATAATCTAATCTTAGCTTGGAATATATTTTCTAAATATGTCTATTTTGTTTTAAAGAAACGCTCTTCTGCTGTAAAGAAACGAGTGAGAAACTGGGTTTGTTTAATTTAGAATTGCGTGGCTAAGGAATTAAACAGTGGGAAAATTAGTCTTCTCACGCCATACAGTTAATTATGAATCTGTCATCAAGATATATGGTCGTGCTTTTAACCAGAGCAATACTTTACAACGAAGAAGCGAATTAAACGTGTTCATTTATTACATACTAATCGTACATAATATTGAAAACAAAACAAAATGTTGTTTGTACTTCATGATAATTAATTTTTTGAAACTTTATTGGCGTGTTTTACAATTGTATATAATTTCAACAATTTAAATTTTGAAAAAAAAAATGGAAGATTATTTTTACATTTAAATACAAATAAATAACTTATTCCTTGTACAGGCCTATAAAATAATTTATTAAATGAAAGCTTTAACAACAATTTTTTTTAAATTTCATGTTTATTTGTTTAAGTAAAAAATTCCATACTGCAATGATATGTAATAGCATTCAATCACTTCTAACTATAAGATAAATTTTCTTAAAGAGAATACAAAAAAAATTCAAATAAAATTTCTTTTGTCATCTTACAAATATTATGGATGAGATACATTTCCTATAAATTATTTATCATGTAGGTTGGATACCAATACCTAAACCTATCATGCAATACCTTATTCATTACATACTGGCTGTTAAAAATTACCAAAACTAATCAATAATGTTGTTTTTAATAAAGATATACCGACAGAACCTTGCACATATTCATAGGATATGAATTACTAAAATTAGTACTATTTTTCAAACTTTCAGTCTTTTCTATATCATTAGGCTATAAAAATGTCGGAAATAAAATCTTAAATATAAGCTCCGGTTGCATCTAAAAATCGGGTTGTAGGAAAACAAACTATAATCCTCAATTCTTTTTTAACCTTGAACCCCATTAGTAGTTTTATAGATAAACAAAAGTAAAATAGTTGATTAATTTTATTGTTATTCTTATAATTTAATCCTGAATGCCTTTTTTATAATTTGCTTGAAAATGCAAACGTCTTTAGCTGAGTATTTACTTAAGATAAAGTTTTTATTTACTTTGAGAGGTCCTCAGAGCAAGAAGTCTCAAGTGTATTCACAGTCACGTACGCCCCAAAACTGATAAAGTCTTTAAACTTTACCAATTTGCATCTAACTATTAGTTTCTTTTAGGTGTAAGAAAGTAAAAAAGTAAAGGTCACTTATAAATTAAAATACACTTAATAATTTCTTCATTTAAAATATAAAAGTGTTAATTTTAGCTAGTTTCTATTTTTACGTTTTTATAAATAATAATTCCATGCCTTGTATTATATTTAGTGATTTAGTCAGGTAAAAACTGATTTTTTATCATTTTGCACGAAATCAACCCGTTTCTGCCCTCTCAATAATATCAAAATCATCCCTTTTCTGTCCTAGGACTGAAAAGTCAGCTGAATATTGTTTAGGTCCCAGCACTGAAAAGTCAGCAGTTTGCTAAGTGTTATTTATTAATTTTGTATGCAGAATAGTGAACTTCAAACGTTATATTAAAGGATTATTTGTGAATAACAGAAATATAAACACTGTATATTACTTACTTTGTAAATGTAACCTCAAAATCCAACTTTACATATAATATTTTCGACCATTAAAAGTGTAATTTTGCATTATGGTTAAATACGTTGTGCATCACTCAGAGCAAAAGTGTCTTTTAAGTGCTTAATTGATTTTCAAAACTCAAAAGCACACTAAAAAAGCCACTTTTGCTGCTAGTGGCTGGGTAAGCTAATTTTACTATTAAATTTGTAAAAATTATTGAAAACACAATTAATTAAATGACTATTGCATTATTATATAAGTTAATCATAAATTTTTATTACTAATCACAATAAAGTTTTTTTTATAAATATTTAACTGAAAAAAAATTTTAAATTCTGAGGAAAATCTAGTCTATTGTTTAAATACTTCATTTTCATACACTTGATACATCGGTAATCATATTTCGTTATGAATCATGTATATAAAACTTAAAGAAATGTATCCAATCCATACCGAGAAAACGTTAAATCGAAATTACATATTTTTTTAGAGGTTTGCAGGCCTCTTTTTGCCTTACTTTGCCCCGTCCACATAGACTATTGATTTTTGTTAGACACAAGTAAGGGGGTGAGCCGCTACAGTACAAGGTGAAAGGTACTGATAAAGGTCACTGGCAGAACGCGGATTCGAACCCACGACATCGTTGCCATGGTCCCGAAGTCCGGTGCGCTAACTACTACGCAACCGACTCACCAAATTACTTTGAAATATCTATCTAACGTTGTAATGTTTATGACTTCTTATTCCATTTAAGTTATAT
>CM061532.1:26230179-26380330 GCA_030545055.2 Neoaliturus tenellus | reverse complement strand
TTATTTTTAAAATGCTTCCTTACTTTAATGAAAATTTTAATCCTTCAGAAAATGCAGATGTTTTTCAACCACCTGAAGATGGTTTCCAACATCATGAAGAAAATGCTTTCGAAGAACATGAAGAAGATGTAATAGAAGACATGGATAATAGCAGTGAAGATGAAAGTGAAGATGACAGTGAAGATGAAATTGAAATTAATGAACAATTCAAAGTATATTTTATAGAAACACAATTTCCTTTTGATGTAGTTGAAAGATTTATTTTTGAAGCACATAGATGGCTAAATTTAGGATTCAACATTATAATTGGTTCACCTATTGTCTACAATAACAGTAACTTCTTCCTTCTAACTCCAAATGATCGAGAACAAATTCTTACTTGGCAGGACGATGTGATGAGATCATACGAACTGAACATTGGTGTTGGGTACTTTGTTGCAAGAGTGGTTTAATAACCACATTACCCTTCCCCAACCTCCACCCTATCCTTTCCCAATCCTTATTCCTTCCCCCTCCCTATATTTAAAATTTATAAAAGTGGGGCTATGAACCTTCAGGTTTCTAGTCTGTACTCGCACTTTGTGCCGTGAAGTACATCTCTTGTATTTTTTTCTCCACCTTTTAAAATATTATTTATTTGAAAAAATGCCTCCTAATGTAAATTACCATTTTAATTCTTCCGAAATTTCCGATGTTTTTGTACAACCTGAAGACATTTTAAATAATGATAGTGAGAGTGAGAGTGAAGAAGATGATGATTATAGTGTTGAACTTAGTGAAGAACGTAAAGTTATAGCAATTGATCCACAATTTCCATTTGATACAATAGAAAACTTTTTGGTTGAAGCTAATAAATGGTTAAATTTAGGATGTTATATACGAATTGACTCTTTTATATTGTATGGTGATAGTCATTCTTTCCTTGTCACACCAAATGACAGAGACCGCATGTTGCAGTGGGCACAATCTATGATGGAGTGCTATGAACAAGGTGTGGACACTGGTGGCTATTTTCTTGCACAAGTAGTGTAATAACAAAATTACTTTTCCCCCACCCTATACCCTATCCCTTCCCAATCCTTATTCCTTCCCCCTCCCCATTTTTAAAATTGATAAAAAGGCAGGCTATGAACCTCCAAGTTTCTAGTCTGTACCCACACCTTGTAGCATCAAGATGCTTACCAGACTTGATGGTTTTATAGCCAATGATATTAATATATGGAGTTTAATAACAAACTTACGGATAAAAATTGAAGAAAAAATTATGGGAAACAATGAGCTAGGAGTTATTGTTTTTGTTTCATTAGTAGAACATTTTGAAATTTTGTATAGTATAAAAGTAACAATTAACAATATTAATGAACTATTTCCTTGGACAATATTTATTCGCAATAAAATTGAAGAGCAGAAAATTATAGTAGATGTGACAGCAATGAAATATAACCTAGATAGAGAAGAATAGATACTAACCCCCTTCCTATTCCTTTGTTTTGCAAAAATAGTGGGGGTAGGAGTATATATAAGACTAAGTAAGCGATACATAGTTTGTTATTTGAAGTAAAAGAAGTAGTAAAGAAACATGTTGTCTAGAGATACTCCATTTATTAATTATTCTCAAGTTAAAGATGTTTTTGAAAACACAAATGAAATACAGGAAGAAAACATAGAGGAAACTTATGACGAAACTGATAATGATTCTATGATGGAAGAGGAAGAAATGGTACAGATTGAACAAGAACTATTTGAAGAAATGATAAATGATAGTGATGAAGATATAATTAAGGAAGCTATTGAAATATTTATATTGGATTCATCATTGGAATCACCCATATCACCTTTACTGTCTTCTGAATCTGAATCTGAATTGGACTAAGGTACCCCCACTATTTTGAAGAAGTAGTGGAGGGAAAATATCCCCACCACAAGTTAAAAGTTGGTGGGGGAATGTTTATAAATGTGTTAAATATTTGTGCAGGAGATCAGTCTTAAAGAGACTAGTGACCGAAGATGTTTCGTAAAATACCTTTTGATCCTTCATACTACAATCTGTTTGATATACATCGTTTTCCAGACATTGAGGAGAAATTGTACAAGAAATTTTGTTCTCTACTGGATAAACCACAAAAACTACCACCTAATACTTTTACCTACAAGCTACCTATCATGGACAAGGACGATGTAAGCAAAATACCATTGGTTCAAGTCAAATTTTTGGAAGAAAAAATTCTTGTTTGTGTCAGGGAAGTATTTCACAATGATTATTCAAAAAAATTGGCTTTCAACTTTATTCAAGAACATGCGGGATCTGAAAGAGAACAGTATCCCGAACCATATTACAAATATCTTTTCGAGAATGGAGCGAGTGTAACTGTAGAAATAACCATTACATTAGTATAACTCTCCCTACCATTGACGTCTCCCCACCATTGGCATCTCCCCACTACTGACTTAAATTTGATGGATAAATGTGTTGACTATCTGTGTAGAAGCTCACTCTTCAAGAAATTGTTGATCAAAATGTTTCATCATGTACCGACTTCTTCCTTCAGGGAAAAACAAAGATTAAAACGACTAGAAAAAGAAAGACAAGACCGAGAAGATATGAAGATGGAATTCAATAGACTACAATTTCAAATACCAGGAATTGAACTTGGAGCACCAAGATTGAAAACTCTCCACTGGGCTGGAAGTTATATCAAATTTTTGAAAGTACAAGTTGAAGCAAGAGATCTAAAATTGAAAAGATTAGAAATGGAAAATCGAGAATTGAAGAAATTAATATCACACATGTCTGGTAATACAACTGTTCAAGAAGGTGAAGAGGAAGGAAAAGAAATTTTAGGAATCTAAATTATCAGCACCCCTTTTAGAGAATAGGGAATAGATCACTTTGTGGTAATGTAATAACATGCCGCTTAGTGATCTATTCCCAGTTCTCGCTTAATATCCGATGACCTTGACCTACATAAAAGTGGTGGGGGTAAGAACATATAAAGAGATAGTTATGGATATAACTTTCAGTACAAGTCTAACACTATGGACAGCTTGTTAGTTTTGTGTTTACAACAAATTATCAATAATGGGTTTCTTTACCGTTATATAATAACATCAAATAAATGTGAAATACCTCAACCAATTCGTGAAATGGTCATGAAATTTAAGAAGGACAATAGTGGATTTGGTATTTATCTTGCTTTTATTTTTGAAGATGGAACAAAAATGTGTCATGATTGTGGAAAAGCATCTGTTTTAGACTTTGAACAATTTGAAGATGATGGAGGTAAATTAGTTCACCTTGTAAAAGGCCAAGTGATGAAATTTGAAACAGTCAAGAAAAAATGTAACATTTGTGCACAAAACTTGTTTGAATTTATTAAGTATAGTGCATTAAAATCATGATATCCCTTCTACATATGAAGAAGGTGGGGAAGAAAAAGAGTGGGGATTATAAAGTGGTGGGAGAACTTGTATAAATGTAGGCTGTTTGAAGAGACTTTTAATATTGTTGCAGCATTTGTTGAAACAACATGCAGTTCGAAGTTTGCCATTTTAAAATTAAATATGAAGATTGGAGCTCTGTTGCAGGATTTGTCAAGTCTAAAGAAGAAAATCAAAAGTTGCTAAATGTACATTGCTATATTCACAATGAAGAAAGTCATGACAAAATAATGGCATATTTAAACACACCTAATGTAACATCAGAAAGCTCTGCATTTATAAAATATTTAAAAGAAGAAGATTTGGATGTGACCCTAGAAGTTTGGTATCTAATTTAAATTATTGTGGTGGGGGAAATGTAGAAGTTATTGGTGGGGGAAATGAGATAAAACCAGCAAAATTGTAGAACAGAATTCACTCTATACAACGATGGAGCATCCTTCCACAACACCTGTATTGGCATCTGTGGATTGGCATCAAAATTATCAACCAAATACTTCAAGTTCAAATTGTTATGAAAATCATCAGCCTAGCACTTCAAATTCAAATTGGTATGAAAATCAGCTGCCTAGTACTTCAAGTTCAATTTGGTATGAAAATCAGCAACCGGCCACTTCAAGTATAAATTGTTATGGAAATCAGCAAACTATTACTTCAACACAAAATTTCTATGAAAATCAACAGCCGACAACATCAACTAATTTTTGTACATCAGTATTTAAAGTATCAAAACCCCATTTGGATTGTAATAAGTTAATATCAGCTCAATCAGGAAGAATCAGGAAAAAACACATACATGAGAGAAAGGTGCAAGAAAGAAAGGATAGAATTTACAAAATTACAGTTAACAGTTCCCTCTATTAAAGTGGGATGTACTAGAATACAAACTTTGCAAGCAACCAATGCATATTTGTTGGAATTGTTAGAAAAAATTGAAAAGTTGGAGAAGAAGAATGAACATTGTAAGAAGTAAACACTCATTCCCCCCCAAGAAAAACAAAAAAAAAAAAAAAAAATAATAAAATAGTAAAATGAAAAAAAAGTAGATGTAGAATAGAGAGCGAGGAATAGATCACTTTGTGGTAATGGACTAACATGCCACTTAGTGCTCTATTCCTCGTTCTCGCGTTATATTGGATGACCTTGACCTACATTAGTAGGGTGGGGGAAATTGAAAATGGTGGGGGAAAGTGTATAAAGGAGAAGCCTACTGTAGAGGAATCACTCTGAAAGTAAACTTGTCAGAAGTATGGACTTGACCACAAGCAAAGGAGAAGATAGAAAACAAAGATTTCGAGAAATGGCTAAAGTAAGAGAGTCAAGAATAAGGTTGAGATTTTACAAACTACAGAGATTGATTCCTGGTGTTAAGTTAGGAGAAATAAGATCAAGAACGGTAGACATGGCGGCTGATTACATCAGTTACTTACAATCGGAATTAATGATAAAGGAAGCAAGAATAGAAGAGCTGGAGCACAAGATAAAACAACATATTGAAACATCGAACAATGAACCTATAAATTGTGTAATAAAAGAAGAAGATGTAAAAGACTTAAATTAAACAAAAAAATGAACTTGGACTTTGGTTATTGATTGGACACTTCTTAGAGAATGGGGAATAGATCACTTTGTAGTAATGAATCATCATGCTGCTTAGTGATCTATTCCCAGTTCTCGCTTAATCAAAAATGACCTTGACATACTTAGCAAAATATCATATAAGCCGGATCAAAAACAGTTATTCCTCATTTACTGGAAATGGCTCCTGTAGACAACACCGATTATCCAAGGAAATCTATGATTGAAATATTGTATAAAATTCAATTAGAGGATTTAAATATGGAAGAAGATGAAAATAATAGCGAAACTTCAGAAGTAGAAACTATAAATGATATGGATGTGGATGTAACAACATCAGAAGAAGAAAATGCCAATGATGTGGAGAATGAAAATTTGGATATGGATGTAGTAATATCAGAGTCTTCGTCATCATTTGAATATGAAGAAATACATATTGAAACTCCAATTCATATAGAGAATATTAATGAAGAATCTGTTAGTAGAAGATTAATATTTTGTCCAAGACGTTTGTTTTCTTCTGAAAGTGAAGAAGAAGAAGATGAAATAGTAGTGGGGGAACTATTATAAAAGAAGGAAAGGGAGAGCTCATTTCATTTATTGGCGAAATTTTGAAGAGTGAACACCACCAAACATGTATCATTGCGATAAATGTTTGGAATCGTTTAATGATGATATTCTATTAGAAATACATAAGGAACTAATTCACAACAACATAGAAGAACAAGAAGAACAAGAAGAACAAAATGAAATAACAGCAAGACCTACAACAACTTTACCAAATTTACAAGTATCAGCTTTACCCGGAAAGGTAGTAATGCATCATAAGATTCAAAATGAAGATTTAAACTTAGAAGAATTTATTAGAGAAGCAAAACCAATCATCAGTAGAACTTTAAAAGAAGAATTAAAAAGATTGAATTTTCTGAAATTTGGATTACTACTAGAAGCTATGTTTATAAATGTACAAGAAGAATTATCACCAAGAGGATTTATAACTAAAAATCAAACTATCATAGGAAGTTCAGACATTGATTCAATAGTTGAAAAATGTATAGAAGAAATATTAACTAAAATTCAGGAACATGAAGGACGAGGATCAGGGTGGAGTCTTATAAGTATTGAAGGATTAAATATAAGAGTTCATAAACATGGATATGGACTAATGGGATCTAGTTATATTCGTTTACCAAAAATAATTGAAGATACAAGATCATGTGTTAATGTGAAAAATCAAGATAACGAATGTTTTAGATATGCGATGACATGTAAATTTGTACCAAATCATTGTAATGAACCAAACCAGCACTATGAAAATCAAAGATATAGATATAACTTTCAAGGAATTAGTTATCCTGTATCACTAAAAGATATATCAAAATTTGAGAAGAAAAATCCCGGCACATCTATTAATGTTTTTGGATTAGATAGTTCAAATAAAGTTTATCCTTTACGTATTGCTAAAGAAGAACTAGCAGATCATACAGATTTACTACTACTAACACAAGGAGATGTATCTCATTATGTGTATATAAAGAAATTTGACTCTCTTGTTAATAAACAACTTTCAAAAAATCGAAACAAAAAGCTGATCTGCAAAAGATGTTTTAATTTCCAACGAGAAGGAAGACAAGGAATGGAATGGTTACAAGAGCACAAAAGATTATGTAACAATAATTATGAAGCAAAAATTATTTTACCTTCAGAAAGCAGAGCATTTATTACATTTCAAAAAGTTCATCATCAATATCGTATCCCTATAGTTGTATATGCTGATTTTGAATCAACACTAATTCCTATAGAAGATGAAAATTGTGAAGCTAGAAAAAGTGTCAAATATCAAATGCATAAACCAAATAGTTTTTGTTTAATGGTTAAATCAACATTATCAGAAGAACATTTAAACCAATATGGATTAACTTCAGAACCTCTAGTATATCGTGGTGAAAATGTGGAAACAATATTTCTTGACCATTTATATTTAATAGCTGAAAATGTACAAAGATTATATACAAATATAATACCAATGAAACCGATGGAGGAAGAAGAGGAAATTCAACATGAAAATGCAACTCATTGTTTCTTATGTAAAAATGAATTTACCATTGACAATTATAAAGTTAAAGATCATGACCACCTTACAGGTTATTACAGGGGTGCTGCTTGTAATAAATGTAATTTGAGCTATCGTTTACCACTATTTATTCCTGTGGTTCTCCATAACCTCAGTGGGTATGATGCTCATTTTATAATACCTGAATTAGGAAGAGACGATGGTTCGATAGATGTATTGGCTGAAACTTCAGAAAAATTTATAAGTTTCTCTAAAACAGTTGGAAATGTCAAATTAAGATTCTTAGATTCCTACCGATTTATGCCGTCGAGTTTGTCTAAACTTTCTGAAAATTTAAGGAAACAAGATTTTATTGAAACAAAGAAGATTGTAAGTAACGACAAACTGGATCTCGTACTTCGGAAAGGTGTTTTCCCATATGATTATATAGACAGTTTAGAAAAGTTTAATGAAACATCACTTCCGCCAAAAGAAGAATTTAAAAGTAAACTATACGACATGGACATATCTCAAGAGGATTATGATCATGCTTGTAAAGTATGGAATGAATTAGGATTTACAACATTGGGAGAATATTCAGATTTTTATGTTAAATTAGATGTAACTTTATTATGTGATATAATGGAAGAATTTAGAAATACATGTTTTGCAGCATATGGATTGGACCCTCTTCATTCATACACTTCACCTGGACTAGCATGGCAAGCCATGTTGAAAGAAACAAATTGTAAATTACAACTTCTTACTGATATAGATATGGTTTTAATGTTAGAATCAGGAGTTCGAGGGGGATTGACACAAAGTGTAACCAGACATGTTAAGGCTAATAATAAGTATCTGCCCGATTATGATGCATCAAAACCAACAACATTTCTAGGTTATTTCGATGCAAATAACTTATACGGATGGGCAATGTCAAATCCCCTTCCATATGATAATTTTAAATGGATAGATCCAGAATCAATTGGAAACATAATGGATATACCAAAGCATGGTGAAACTGGTTACATTTTTGACGTCGATTTTGAATATCCTGAACATCTTCATGATCATCATTACGATTTACCACTTCTTCCAAAGACTGAAATTTCCCCTACTGGAAGATGGCCAAAATTATTAATGACTTTAAACAATAAGTCTAGGTATGTTGGACATTATTGGATGATACAACAGGCTTTAGACTTGGGATTAAAAATTACAAAAATTAATCGAATACTACAATTCTCTCAATCTTGTTGGCTGAAACCATACATCGACAACAACACAAGAAGAAGAGCTGCTGCTACATCAAGTTTTCAAAAAGATTTCTTCAAACTGATGAACAATGCAATATTTGGCAAGACTTTAGAAAACAAAAGGAAACATAAGAATATCAAATTAGTAACTGATCCAGTAAAATTACAGAAACTAGTGCAACAACCAAACTTTGGTTCATCCGTAATTATAAATGAAAATCTTGTCGTCATTTCTATGAACAAAAAATCAGTTCTATTGGATCGTCCTTTATATCTTGGAATGTCAATATTGGATATTTCTAAAACACACATGTACGAGTTTCATTATAAGAAGATGGTTAATTATTATGGAAGAGATAACATTGGTATTGTATATATGGATACGGATGCACTTATTTACTGGATTAAAACAAATGACATGTATGAGGATTTACGGACCTTTGTATATAAAGATGATTTTGATTTTTCCGATTATCCTAAGGACCATCCAAATTACGACTATGACAAAAACAAAAAAGTATTGGGAAAATTTAAAGATGAAACAAATGGTGTGCCGATGATGGAAATTGTAGCATTAATGTCTAAACTCTATTCATTTCAACTGTACATAAATGAAAGGAATGAATATCAAGTCACAAAAAAAGCTAAAGGAATAAAGACATCTTTCCTAAAGAAGAACGTACAGTTTCAACATTATAAAAGATGTTTGTTTGAAAATGTTGAAACAACTGCAACATTTAACACTATTAGAAGTTATAACCACCAACTTTTTAGTGTCAAACAAACAAAGTGGGCATTAAGCTACAAAGATGACAAGCGACATATTTTAGAAGATAAAATTAATACTCTACCATTTGGCCACTATTCCTTAAACCCTATCGACCAGTAAACCTATTCTTCGTCCTTTACCTTCTTCCTTTTTCCTTTCCGTAAAAAAGAGGGGACATGGCAAGCTCAATGCCATGTTCCCTCTTTTTTACACTAATATTAAATGACCTTGACCTATATTTCAACTATATATAAGAGAATAAACCATTGTATGGATCAGTATTTCTACAAACAGTGTGCAAGCAACACTTTAAGATGGAAAGTGTAAAGGATAAGATTGTAAATGAACTACATAAACCAGCAAGAAGAAGATTTCCAAGAAGAAGTACAATCATTAAAGGAATGAATGATCTTTACCAAGCTGATCTTATTGAAATGATACCACACAGTAAATTAAACAAAGGATTTAAATATATTTTAACAATTATAGACTGTTTTACTAAAATAGCTGATGCTTTACCCTTGAAGGACAAGACTGGTAAAAGTGTTACCAAAGCTATGGAGACAACAATACAAAGAAATAAATTTAAAATTAAACATTTACAAACGGATGATGGAAAAGAATATTTTAATAAAGATTTTGGAGCTTTGATGAAAAAATATAAAATAAATCATTATTCTACAAATTCTGAAGTTAAAGCTTCAATAATTGAAAGATTTAATAGAACATTAAAAGGAGCTATGTATAAACAATTTTCAAAACGAGGATCATATGTGTGGTATGACATATTACCACAACTTATAAAAGAGTATAACAACAAATATCATCGCACCATTGGAATGAAACCTATCCAAGTAAACAGTGCTAATGCTAAAATTGTATTACAACGCATCAAAAATAATACAACACCAAAAATAGAAAAGTTACAACCAAAAAAGTTTAAGGTTAATGATAAAGTTCGTATAAGCAAATACAAAGGTGTATTTAGTAAAAGATATCTGCCAAATTGGACTAATGAAGTATTTACAATTTATAAAGTGCAACCAACTATACCTGAAACTTACATTTTAAAGGATAATAAGGGTGAATTACTTCAAGGTGGATTCTATGGACATGAGTTGTTAAAATCAACAGTTGGTGATGTATATCTTGTTGAAAAGGTTTTACAAAGGAAAAAGGATATGGTTAAAGTTAGGTGGTTAGGATTTGATAAAAGTGAAGACTCTTGGATTCCTTCAAAAGACTTGGTATAGTTATTAAATAGCTCATTATGTGTTTAACCTTTAAACAAGATGGAGATTGTACAACAAAAAGATCGATTTAATATTAATAATATTGATGAATTGACAGTTGACAATAATAAGTTAAATCATGGTAAACATGGTGAATTACTACCAAATACTATAAGATGTTTAATAACTGGTCCTTCAAATTGTGGAAAAACTAATGTTGTCTTTAACCTTATAACTAATCCTAAAGGTTTACGCTTTAACAATATATATATTTTTTCAAAATCATTGCAACAACCAAAATATCAATTATTAGATAAAATACTTGCAAGTGTACCTGAAGTGAATTTCTACAAGTTTAATGCTAGTGAAACAATAATGCAACCAGGTGAAGCAAAACCATTTTCCATTTTTATATTTGACGATGTTTCTTGTGAAAATCATGATACTATAAGAAATTATTTTGCTATGGGAAGACATAATAATATTGATAGCATTTATATTGGTCAAACATACAGTAAAATTCCAAAACAACTTATAAGAGACAATGCAAATATGTTGATCATCTTTAAGCAAGATGAGACAAATTTAAAGCATATATATAATGATCATGTTAATTCGGATATGCCATTTGATAAATTTAAAGAAATGTGTGGTAAAGCATGGAATGAAAAATATGGATTTCTCGTTATTATGAAAGAAGAAGATATTAAAAATGGTAGATATCGTATAGGATTGGATAAATTTGTATTAATACGTTGAACTACCTATGCTACATCTAGTAACACGTTGAACTTCACAGTGTAAACATGGTGAATCAAGAAAAACTATTAAAAGAAATAAAATCACTCAGTGATTCTATTAGGATAAAGAATCGTGCATTAAGGATGGGTTTAAGTGAAAGAGAAGAATTTTTAGAGAATACATTTAAACCTATCACGGAACCTTTAAAACAGATATCAGAAACTATTGGTAAGCCTCGTTATGAAGGAGATGTTTTACTACCAGTTTCTAAACAAGAAGTACAAGCATTAAAAAAAGAAGATGATGATGATGATTCATATACAAGTGCTAGTGAACAAGAAGAAACAAAAAATGAAGAAGAATCAATTGTTGAAAAGGAAGAACAGCCAATACCTGAAGCAGAACAATCTATTCCAAATTTAACTCAATTGAGTAGTGATATATTACAACATGGACCTCTTGGACGAAAATATATAATGAAAATGCTACATGACATGAAATCAAATCCAAATTTAAGTAAATCACATGTATATGGAGCAAGAATTGATGGAAATGAATTGAAAATTGGTAACTCTAAGCTTGAAGTAACTCAAGACGATTATATCATTATTGGTGACCATAGATATAAAGGAACAAAAGGATTATATGAATTAATTTTTAAAAATATACCAATAAAATATTCAGCAAAAGATTTAAATACTTTTAAAGAAATTTTACAAAATACTAACGCTCATAAAAGAAACTACTCAAAGGATGGAATGATTAATCGTTCACGTGCAACAAAATATAGTATTGTTATAAAAAAATTGTTTCCTCCACGAAAATTACCAACATTACGTACCACACCGGCTGTGAGACAACCTTTAAAAAGAAAATCTTTATCACTTATGGATTTATCACTTCTTGAACAACATGGTAAAAAGAGTAAAGGAGATACTTCAACATCTGGTAAAGGATTAATGAAAAATCTATACAATACAAATGTTATCTATTACAACGACATCAATAAATTAGTTGACAGAATGAGACTATTGCATGAAGCTATGGAAGCCGGTCATACTGGTTTAAATAATGAATGGGTGGCTCTAGTTGATGAACTTAAAAATCGTGGTATAATTGTATAATTGTCCGCAAATATAAAGAAGTTACAAGTATAAGATGTATCAGTTCTAACATGAGCGTCGACAAGTTCGGACGCTACTCCGCATTAGGAGTGCAAGTTGGAGAAGACAGAAAAAGAAGCGGATTACCGCAAACACCTGAAGGTGACTATAACATAAGTAATAAACGTTTAAAATTAGTTAAAGATCCAGAAGAAGATACTGATGGAGCAAATTTAAAGACAGTAAAAGAAGCTACTTCAACATCATTGAAATTACATAAGAATACTTATGATGTTGAATCACATAGATTAATTAATGTTGGTAAACCAACTGAAGGTTCTGATGCAATTACTAAAGAGTACTTATCATCTGAACTTTCAAATACTTTAAAATTGCAATGGGGTAACAGCTTAAAAGATGGACAAACATATGATGCTGGAAATTATAGAATAACCAACGTGGGAAATCCCAAAAATGATAAAGATTCAGTTAATAAAGAATATTTACATTCTATAATACCGGAAAAAACTGAACATGGATATTCTTTTTATAAATTTATTATAAATGACATTGGATACCCAAAGGAAGACGGTGATGCTGTAAACCTAAAATACATCAAGGACAACTGTATTTTACAAGATGTTAATGAAATCGATTGTCATGGTAAAACATTGACAAATGTAAAGTTTGGTTCTCAACCAAAAGATGCTGTTACTATAGAACAATTATCTAAAGAATTAAAAAAGGAAACATCCAATTTTGTAAAACATGAAGATGCCGTGTTAAAGAGATAAATTTATACATGGAAGTGAAAAGTTTAATTTAATGCAAGGAAATAATGATGAATGGGATGCAGGACGTAAAACAATAACAAATGGAAGATTTGGTATAAAAGATACAGATGTACCTCTAATGGTGCAAACATTAATTGCTACTGGTGGTACATTAGGTACATACAATGGTCGTAATAGAAGAATAAAAGATATTTATCCTGGTTACGAAGCAAATGATTGTGTTACAATGAAACAAACAATAACTTGGGATAAACACTTTGGGACCAAATATGATGCAAAGATGAAGAAAATAATTAATATTTTACCAGGCGAAGATTCAAATGATGCTGCTACTATTGGACAAGTCATAAAAACATCAAAAAGTGATTCAACAGCTTACACATGTAATGATAAACGTATTATGCAATTACATGATCCTCAACATCCAAAAGATGCTGTAAATTTAGATTGTTTAATAAGAATAGTGGGCAATTTACTTATTGATACCCATAATCATATAGCTAGTACAACGAGTCATGTGATAATTCAACCCGATGAACGGGAAGCTTGGATTAAAAATAGAATTATAAATCAATATATAATTAATTTGAATAACTAAGTGTTTAAATATAAAAAATTATACATAACTTATTCATTTATGTAATGTATCTTGTGGAGTAAACACACCAGTTTATATAAGACTACATAATGAAGGCCGTATCACTCAGTCATCATCAAGACAGCAACAAGAGAGGACGTGGTATAACTTCAACTGCGTTATCCCTGCTTAGACGGATACCTATTGGTGCTGTTGTAAATCGAGCAATAGACGCTTTACCATACGAATTACATATTCCTGGAGGTTATCAATATTGTGGACCTGGAACTAAGTTGGCAAAACGTTTAGCAAGAGGAGATCCTGGAATTAATAAATTAGATCAAGCTTGCAAACAACACGATATAGCATATTCAAAGTTTAAAGATTCAACAAATAGATCAATAGCAGATAAAATTCTAGCAGAAAAAGCTTGGCAAAGAGTAAAATCAAGTGACGCAAGTATTGCAGAAAAAGCAGCGGCTTGGGCAGTAACAACAGCCATGAAGACAAAAGCTAAGTTTGGTGGTGGAAGACGACGTCGCAGAGGAAGACCTGCAAAAAGAAGAGCTCCCAAAAAAGGTGGAAATATTAGAAAGAGACGTCGTAGAACTCGTAAAGCAAAAGTAAAAAAGGCTTCTGTTTGGTCAATGGTAAAAAACGGAGCAGGTTTATACCTAAGACCGTACCGTGTGTACTAAATAAAAAAAATCAATTGATAATTCCAAATAAAGCCTTAACTAATCATCAGTTAAATGATTATGTAAAATGTTTGAAAATACCATTCTTTCGAGGAGTTTTTATGAAAGATGCATTACCAACTAAAATATGGAAAAATGAAACTGGAATAGTAAATTTGGATTCCACCTATGGTCCAGGCACTCATTGGGTATGCTATAAAAAGCTCGGACAAACCGTTTACTACTTTGACAGTTTTGGCAATCTACCACCGCCTAAAGAACTTCAACATTATTTTCAAAACTCCAAAAACATTTTTTACAATTACAAAAGAGAACAACCTAACAATACTGAAATATGTGGACATTTATGTTTGGAGTTTCTAGCGAAAAGTGTCAGTCACCTTTAAGATGTCATCGTATACAGTGTCACTGAGTGGAAATTCATCCACATTAAAAAGTACTCTATTCCCAGCATTGCGTTTATCCAAAGAAAGATTATGGGAAGCGGCATTACTTGATTTGACTACCTACAATTCAATTCCTAATGTTACAGAAGGAAAAAACAATTTACTACATTATTATGAAACTAAGGATGCTGCAGGAAAATACTCAGAATTGAAAATAATTACATTTCCTACTGGAGCTTATGAAATTGATGATATAAACCAATTACTACAGAAAAAACTCGGAGAAGAAAATATCACCATTAAAGGAAACAATAATACTTTAAAAGCAGAAATAACTTCAAAATATTATATCGATGTCGGAATGAAAAACTCTATTGGCAGTTTACTTGGATTTACAGATACAAAAAAGAAAATCTTAACTCCTGAAACTACTCATTCAGGTAATACAACTGTTACAATATTAAAAGTAAATAGTATTGATGTAACATGTAATATTATACATGGATCATATAGAGAAGGAGTAAATCAGCATATTTTACATACATTTTATCCAACAGTTGCTCCAGGTTTTAAAATTGTTGAGAATCCACAAAACTTGATATACCTACCGTTAAACACCAGTTTCATTTCAGACATCGTACTGAACATATTGGATCAAGACGGTCATAGTGTTGACTTTAGAGGAGAAACAATTACTATACGAATACACATCAGAGCGGCGACATAAAAATCAACATGGGATTATCATTTAAACCACAACGGAAGAGTCGGGAGCTCAGTAGCTCCTCGACATTGGAAGAGTTAACATCAGACAACATTCGTTTTCTACAAAAGATTGGATTGAAACTTAACAACGATGGATATCCTGGATATATCTCAAGGACCGACATTCGACGAAACACTATGGGAGAAGGAATATCACACACACAACCCTTACACTTCATCAAAATTAAACAATAATGATGAAATAAGAATTCCCATTCAACAACAAGATATTTACACATTACCATGTGAAAGTTATTTGTACATCGAAGGAAGGGTATTAAAATTGGATGGAAAAACTGCTTCAACAGTTCCTTTTATAAATAACCCAATGGCATATCTTTTTGATGAAATAAGATATGAGATATCAGGGGTGACAGTTGATTCAACAAAAAAGGTTGGTATAACAACTACATTAAAAGGATTAACATCATTAACACCACATGAGAAGAATTCAATAGTCACTGCCGGATGGGTTGCTCCTGATAAAGACACTATAACACCTGCTTCCAACGGTCATTTTGATTTTCATGTACCTTTACGATTGCTTTTAGGATTTGCTGAAGATTACAAAAGGGTTATAATAAATGTTAAACAAGAATTAGTATTACTCAGATCTTCAACTAATAAGGACTTAATACTTGCAGACCCTGCAACTACGGAAGATAAACTGGAATGGCAACTACAATTGGATAAAGTTGTTTGGAGAGTACCTCATGTAAGATTGGCTGATGAACATAGAATAGTATTGTTAAGAAAGTTAAAATCTGACCGTGACATTGTAATGCCATTCCGAAGTTGGGAATTTCATGAATACCCTACATTACCTCAAACAGAACGACAAACATGGACCGTCAAAACATCAACTTACTTGGAACGTGCAAGGTACATAATACTCGGTTTTCAAACTAAGCGAAAAGATGTTATTACTGCAAATGCTGGTCAATTTGATCACTGTAAAATAAAGAATTGTAAAGTTTTCTTAAACTCTCAATTCTTTCCATATGACAATTTAAATGTCATGTTTAGCAAAAAACGTTTTTCCATTTTATATGATATGTATGCAAGATTTCAATCATCATATTATGGAAAGACTAATACACCACTATTATCACCTGATCAGTATTATTCCAAAGCTCCAATAATTGTAATCGATTGTTCAAAACAAAATGAATCAGTAAAATCATCAAGTGTGGATATAAAAATTGAAATGGAATTTGAAGAACCAGTAGCGGATGGAACTTCGGCATACTGTCTAATTCTACATGATAAAATAGTTACTTACACACCACTGACCGGAATAGTGAAGAATGTACTTTAAGAATAATTAGTACAACTACTGCAAAATATTGAGGTTAGAATTATCTTCCTCAATTTTTAAGGTTAGAATTTTGTTTATAAAACACAAGTTGAAAATAAACAATTATGTAATTGTATAAATTTCAAAAATTTTACAAAAAATATAAAAGCAGGAAATTACCTAGTAGAAACTTCATTCTATCTTCAACCGTCGTTTGGGAAACATCGTTCGCAAGATGAATTCTACTAACGGAGAAGAAAATACACCTCTAATGGATGAAAATAGTTCTGATATAGAAAAGCAAGTTGAACAAGAAATGGATGAATTCCTCAAGTTTAACAAACATAAGAAGAAAGAAGAAGAAGGAGAAGATGAAAAAGAAGTAAAAAGAAAAAAGGTTGAAGTTAACATTACAACAAATATTTTAACAGAAGTATTTCTTCGAATTTTCTACCCTATTTCTTCATGCATGACAAAAAGTATATCTGTTGGAATTGTAAAATCATTGGATTATTCACCAATTGTTATGTTAAATCAAGGAAGTAAAATGGTTATCTTTACTGAAACTTCTTGGGATTCTCTAATGAAACATTTACATCTTTTGGAATGTTATTTAACTAACAACACATTTGGAAAAAGAACAAGATTAAGTTTATTAGAATCAAATATTGAAGTTGATATAATCAAACATCGTGGGGGACAAGTTGTTCGCTTCAAAGATTTAACTAGACATGATGTAAAATTACATTTCACTAAAGAAGAATTTTACACTTTAAGTTGTACTACCGGTCCTGTCACTAGATACTTAAAACAACTAGTATTTTCAAGTACAATAATTAAAGATTATCTAATCGATACATTGGACAGACAACCATTCATTCCAATTTTATATGGTCCTGTGGATACTTCAATTTTTAATCGAATACCTCAAGAAGTGGATATGTGGAGACAATTAAACAACTATCACACCAATTTTAATATAAACGAAGAAGCGCAAGAAATAAAAGAAGAACAATCGTGTTTGTAATAACAGTCAGTTGTGGATGAGACTTCATCATGAACAAACGGGTTTCGTTTTCTACTGCATCACAGTTAATGGAAGTTAAAAGAGGTATAATTGAATTTCAAGCTTTTCGAGGGAATGATGGAAATTTCATTATTAAAGAATTAGTAATTTTGGATATGAACACATCTGTAATTTATCATTACTTGTTCAAACCTCCATTTCCATTCAATAAACTAACAACTAAAGCGAAAGTTACAAACAAATGGTTAAACAAACATTTTCATAACTTAAAATGGGATGAAGGTTTTATTCATTATAACATGATGCCGCATATTATGAATCATTATTGTAAAGAGTTTAAAACTATCTACACAAGAGGATTGGAAAAAGCAAATTGGATACAATCATTTACAAGCAATGAAGTGATAAATGCAATAATAGATAGAGATTTCCAATGCTACTTTAATGAACTTTGTATTTCATCAAAAAGTTTTAAACATCGAAGGTCACAGTGTGCTTTGAAGAATGCCTACCGCTTGAATAATTTCCTTCAACAAAGTGGTGGGGGTAGCATCAGTGGTGGGGGTAGTGTCAGTGGTGGGGGTATTCTCGATAATAAAAGTGAGAGCGCTACCATGACACAGCATGAGTATTACTCGAACCTCCGAAGAGACAACATCTCCAACGGATATTCTTATTAACAAGAAGATTAGCATCAGCAAAAACATTAAGATGGCATCAAACAACTTACTTCAAAATTTAGTTGAACAATTCAACGCTCATTCAAAATCAACAATCCTACCTACAAAAAAATGTTCCGAGCTGAAAGAAGAAAAACACTACATCATTCATACAATAAAGAAGATGGAAACTTCAGTAGGTGATGCTATAAATTGCACATTAAGCGAGGCACCTTATACAATTGGTGATGAAGCAAAATTTCAAATCTTCCTACCAAAGCGCTTCGTACAACTACTACAAAATGAAGATCTTCGTATAATTCAACCCGGCGCACTCTATTTGGTATCACATGGACCAAGTGGAAACAATTCTACTGAACTTACAATTCATGTAACACCTACTACTGATTAGTTTGTACATAAGATTGTAAATATTTCTTTGTATTTGTTTCTCAATAAATATGATATAAACCTAAAAAAAAAAAAAAAAAATAAAAAAAGCAACATATTGTAATGTGTTTGTACATTACAATATGTTGCTTTTTTTAAAAATTCCATGGGATGACCTTGACCCAATTTTGTGTGATAATAAAAGTGAAAATCAACTTGTTAAATTCATCAGTCTACGACTACCTTTCGTACCGTACACATCTCACTCTCTATCACTAAATACAAAACTTCAACATGTCCCTAAAGGTTAAATGTGCATCTTATGATACCAACACCATAACTACTTTTGAACAACTTGAAGATTTAACTAACGAAATGCGAGTTTTACTTACCGGTGGTTATCACTTAACTGTTGATGTTAGTGCTACTAATACAAGGATGTTCACTAAAACAAAATATTGCGATGATGAAATATTTTTTTCTACACAACCTACAACTTCTTCATCGCCAGCTGGTCAACATAACGTCAAGTTCCAGAAGTATTACCAATGTTGAATAACTTTTAATAAATAAAATTACAACTAAGGAATCACGTGATCAATGTCAAGTTCATAAAAAGGATGTAACAGTTTGATAAATAATCATTCGCTTCTCAGCTCTCGCCACAACAAGATCTATTCTACAAAATGTTATACAGAATGATGATTGAACTTGATGGGAAAATCTATGGAAAGGATTATAACACTGTTCAACAAATGACACAAGATTTAGATGTATTAACTAAAGAAGGATATCAAGCTAAATTAATTTTAAAATTTCCTGAAGTACATCCACTATCAACAGAAGAACTTATTGCTATGGCTAAGGCAGAGAGAGAAAAAAAGTCTGAAGAAAACAAACAGAAACAAACTTCCTAAATTTCAATAATCCTTACACTTGTAAGGTATAATTTTTTAAAACTCCATTTGGATGACCTTGAAATTACCCCTACCACTTTTCATAGTACATAAAACTCGCTATTCATCACTATACAATCTTATTCTTTCACTAGACTCCGCAGCGTCAACATGGAAGAGCAAAAATACAAGTACAAACCTCGTTACTGTTGTGAACAACAGTGTACAGATTTAGGACCAATGATGGTGGATGGGTTAGCTTGTACTAAATGTGAATTCTTCGGATCTTGTTATTGCAAATGTAAAACAAAACAACTACCGCCACCGGAATTGCGAACTCTCAAATTTTACAAATCAAGATATTTTCATACATGTTGTCCTCAAAGATGTTTCAAATTTCACCCTCTAGATCTTGCTCATTGTCAACGCACCAAGTCTCATCAAGATGATTTTTGTACACATATGATAAAAAGATGTAAATACAGATCAGATTGGTATTCCGATCCTGTAGAACCATCAAATGTATAATTTCAGTTTTACACTCTTTTTTAAAACTTCAATTGGATGACCTTGAGATTTCCCCCACCATTAGTTCTAATTTTTATATAATATTAAATCATTCCACTTCCAACACTCTAACTAACAACATTGAAGGAAAATTTATCAAGTTTGAACATATAATAACTGACAGGGAGGAGATGGAAGAATTGTTTCAAAACTTACTTTCTGTCATTGACGAATATCCTATAAGATGGTTCAGAATTGTAGTTCAATATTTAAATCCTGGTGAATTGTTTTCTTCATCGAGTGAAGAGGATGAAACAACTACTTCGGTTCAAATAATTGAATTAAAAGACGAAGAAGAAGAAGAACTAAACGTTTTATTCAATCATAAGCTCAAGGTCCCCTATATAGAAGCCCCCTCCCTAGAAAGCCCCCCTCCCTAGACGCCTGCTCAAGGTCACCATTATATAAGCCCCCTTCCCTAGGCGCTAATCCTCATTCCATTGCCAACTCTCTAACGATGAACACTTCTCCATTGGCACGAATGAATGCTAGTTTTGAAATAAACTCAAAAGATGATTTACAAGAAATATTTAATGCTTTAAATGAAATTATAGATAAATTTAACGCTATTACAATGAATTTGGAAATAACTTACGCTTGTCCTATTTGTAATAAGGTTGAAAGTTCTGATGAAGACAGTTTACTAAATACTACTCCTCTTACCCCTCTACAGTCGGACACAACTTCTGAGGCAAATGATGAGCAGCATCTTTCCCCCACCGCTTCTATGTAACAACGCTCTTTCCCCCCACCACTTCTTTATTTAACCGACATTTCCCTCTTTTAACTCTCATTCCATCCTCGCCTCTTCAACTATCAACATCGCTTCTTTCAAAATTTCAAAAAAACACAAACATGATGGATATGATGGATGAAGTTCCATTTGTAACAAGGATGGAAGAGGATAAATTGAAATTGGAAATCAAACGATTGGAAATGGAACGGGAAAACCAACTCGAGATGTTACGTTTGTTCAAACTTTTTAAATACATCATCTGGGGACTCTGCGTTTACCTTCTCATCGTCGTCGGTGTTTGTGTTTACAACTCTGTAGTTCATAACAAAACTTCAACTTGTTTAAACACTGCTGTCACACATTGATTGTATGTTTTTCACAAATAAAATTCACAAACCTAATTCTATACCTATCCCGCTATCGCCGGAGTTAGTTCCACTCTCCGAACTATTACTCCGGTGGTAGCGGGATAGGGTTTTTTAAAACTTACTCTGGATGACCTTGACATACTTTCCATAACCCAATTGTCAAATTGAATTTCAAATTTCAAATAACATCTCCTCCCCCACCGGAAGCTATATGGCATGGCATATGGCGGCAGCGACTGATTTGGCAGCTGGCCGATGGCAGCTGGCCGGCAGCGGCTGGCAATTGGCACGACTTCCGTTTTGAAAGTAACCAAACCCCACTACTCACGTTGGATTTTGTTTACTTCAGTCTATCGTTCAGTTTCATTTTATAAATTTTATATTATTTAGGTATAACTTAATTCAATATGATAGAGAACTTAATATATCGGCAACAAAGTGATTACATTGTAATAATATATTTTCCCACAAGTTGCGTGGAAAGAATGGTACATATTTGTATGGTATCACAACGTGTTATATATAAAAGTATAATATACAACTAAAAAGACATGATCAATATGATACTTGATAAATGTACTTGCAAACATGTTAATTAGAAAGTCTTAAGGGGACAAACTAGTTATTATAGAAAATAACTTTGAATCGTGTGTACGAGATATATTATATATTCGTCAGTATTAAATCGAATAGTATATAAACTGTTCTATAAATGTATTGTTAAAAAAATTATGCATGCAGCTCCTTACATATATTGTAACTGATTTTAATGATATTGGTGTTATTAGAAAGAGCTAGGTGTGAAGGTGTTAAAAAAATCATTATAAATTCAAACTAAACGGATGTGCCTACAAGCATTTTTAGTTTTTATATCCTACTTGATTGACATTCATTGGTTATTTTCACTTTTTAGCTTTTATTACCTGTAAAGGATAAACACAATAAACCAGCGAGAGAAATCTATTCTCATCAAAAAGATCATGTTAAAACATATTCTGCTTACACGAACTCCTTAAATAGAGTAGTCCTAAAGAGTAAGCCGTGTATTTGCTAAATTGCTCAATTTCTAGCAGCTTTTGAACCATTTTTGTATGAACAAAAACAATGGAATTATTTTATAACTAAAACTAGTTCATTGATAGTACTGTACTAGAAACCAAACAAAGCTAGATCGAGTATAAAAAGGAATATGGGTAATAAACAAGCTTAAAACACAACATGGATCTTATACATATTGAATTGGAAATAAAATACAAAAACCTTTATTTTTAGAATAAAGTACACATTACATTCAGAATATGGTGCTATGATACTTCCCAGAATCAATGGGGATTCCTTGTGATCATAAAAACAAACTATTTCAATTAGCTAATGTATTCGTTTTATCTACAGTAACAGTACCTGCATTTTCCCTGCATCTTTTAAATTCGCGACTGTTGCTTTTCTTTACCATAAACTTTCTTAGAATAGTATAGTTAAAGTTGTAACTGTTTTATCTGTTTGTTTTGCTTTGTAGCTTTTTTAAAAAGTTTTCAAATACAAATGATTTGGTGTTTTAAAACCAAGTTTCATAATTATCAGGTTTCTTTTCAACCATGTATTAATTTACTTCAATATTATTTTCAGAATCCCTAATCTGATCAGACAAAAATACTTTACTATTATCTATCTAACTGATTCCGTAAGGAATTTCTTGTGAGCAGCAAAAATCTCTTATTTATGAACCAATTTTCATGATTGAGGTGTCAAACTAAAGGGAATTCTCTGTAGACGTCATTGAATAATTTTTGTCACCCTCAGTTTAATGTGCTTCACCCCAATGTACTTTTAAGTTCCCATGTATTTTAAATAAAAGACAAAATTTAGTAAATTTACCTATACCATATGATTCATTTCACGAAAACAAACAGCTGTCTTCATAAAAACAAACTGTCTTCCTTCTGTCATTTTAATTTATTTTGTTTTTATGTTTACTTTGCAGTTAACTTTCAAATTCAAATACAACGATGACTGACGAAATGGGATAGTGTTTATTACCATGCATTTTTCATAAAGAGTATTAGGGAGTGACAATTAGCTTATTTAATTATGTGATTGTATTTTATTTTCATTTTATACAAGTTTCACACCACCTGCCTAGCGCTCAGACTGGAGCTGTATTCCTCGAGTACCGGCTGGCAACGACTCGTTTGAAACTAAATGTAAATCTTTTCCAAGGTATAAGGTGGAATAGAATTGAAATGTAGAAGTAATGTTATAAGAATTTTGTTCAAAGAAGGCGCTTGTGTTGGCTTAAGGGATTATACAGTCAGGCTACTTTGGGATATTTCAATCCCTTAATACTTGATGCTTTACTTTATAAAATGTATCTGAACTAAGTTACTTTTTTGAAAGAGGATTTCTTCTTTGAAAATGTTATTTGTGCTACAAAGCTATTTGTTTTATAATATAAAAAAGGGCGGCAAATCAATAAAACCCATAACGAGTACACTAGTTTTACTGTGCCTAATAGAGAATAGGTATGTATGAAGAGTTTTTAATTTATTCACGTAATAAGTTACTGCTCTAAAATATAATTTGGACAGGACTTTTATAGTTACTAATGGGCTACATTACGATTATGAAAATTACGATAGTTACAAAAATTTCGTAGTTGAAATTACGATTATGTTGAAACATAGTTAATGGCTTTGACGGCAATTTAGTATACTAATATTTAGTTAAATTATAAATTATTAATCGTATAAAAAGCAAACCACACGTAACTCAATTTTGTTTAGTGTCTTAAGAGTACACCAAAAATCGTATATAAATCAAATCTAAATCAAAATGTTATGTAAATTAATTTATATAAATTAACTTTACGCAACGCAACACTAAAATAATTTTAATTACTTTTCTTTAAATAAAAAACTGCTCAATAGATTATAACAAATTACATATTTTATAGGCGTAAAAGGTAATTTTTATCTATAATATATTTATGTTTCACATATAACGTAAAATATAAAATGTTTGTTATGTAGTGTATTTAAATTATGGGGTGATTTATTAGAAATAATAATATGTTCAATAAACTATTGTACGATTTGTTAACATTACGTTTAAGTTATATAAATATTATTATCATAATATAGGCAGTGAGAACTAAGATAATCTTACATAAAAATTATGTTTCTGAACCGTAAATAAAAGAAATAGGGAGGCCGAAGCTTAAGGTAAAGGTATTTCACAGAGTGGATTAAAGGATCAAAATTAACAAAAACGGCGGGAGTATGTAATCCTCTCAGCCATTCAGCTGTCTTCCTGGGGCAGAGGTTTCATCTCTCATCTCTCTACCTAAAAACGAATAGTGAAGATTATACTTTTATACTTTGCATTCATACACTTGTGTAAAAAATTCTTTATAAAATTTTACCCTCTAACTTTGTTATGCTATATTTTCTTTTAAATTTGAAATCCTTCCTTGGATGTAAAGCATTATATTTTGAAAGTGTACATAATCTGAATAATAAGGAGTTTTTGGATTTTAAAAATACACAATTGTCCATGTTATTTATTTTATAAGAATGTAAAGTACACTCAAACAAAATTCATGTAAATATGTTTTTAAATTACGCACAAAATTTCTTAAACTTTAAGACAAGAAAAACTAAGTCTACACAAGAAAAAAGTCCAGATTTTTTATAATTAATAGTTTTTGATTGTTAAATTAAACGTTCATTACATGAAATCATCAACAAAGTATATTACCAAAAATGCCATACCACAGAATCATCCTTATCATTACTAAATATGAATATAGAATATAATTTAAATTACGCTTAAAATTTTAAGTAAAATGTTCACTATCAATTTTAATTAGGAATACTTATTTTTATGACTATCAAAATGCATTGTAAATTCAGCAAAGTAAGCCAAGAAATATTTATATACTGTTTTATTTTACATATTTAATGACCTCTAAGATCATTAAACAGTTATTATGTTTTCATTCTTTATGAACCAAACATACCTGAAGAATTCCAACTCTAAACAATATTCATTTCGACTCCCATTAATCACATTTCCTAAAAAAAGTCTTGGGAAAAACTTCATTGGCCTTCATCATAGTATGAAACACAATTTTTAAGGCGTATTGCATTCTGAACATTGCAGTTATTGTATTTTTAGCGCCAATATGATTTCTATGCAAAGTTTGACCGCCTGCCATCCTCGGCCATCTTTTCAAGGTCGAAATAGTGCCATTGTAATAGAGAACTTTAATTTTATGTACATATTGACCTATGATTACATTAAAGATTATTTATACTCTTCTTGGATATATAAAAATCCTCGGGGGTGGACACCAAGTTAAGGTCGAGAGATCAGATCTTCCTTACGGCGGACAAGACTTACCTTAGTAGACTGATGGCCAATGTCGGGGGTCCCCGGACAGTGTCCGAGCCTGCCGTCCTGGTGGGCGTCGGTGTCATTCCTGTCAAGCTCTTGGCAGGAGAGAGGAAGGCGATTCATCAGAGACAAGGCAAGATCGGCAAGGACACGGCAAGAAGAAAATAGTGCTCCCGAACACATAGTAAAAAACATTTTTTTTTCTTGAAAATCCGCATCGTTGTGATAAAGGTTTATGCCAAATAAACGTAACTTACGTAACGTAATGTGATTACTGAAATAAAAAAAATTTCGCAAGAAATTATATGGTGGTTAGCGGCTTAACGAAGCATTTTAGTAAATATGTTAAGAACTTTTTTCTTTGTCTATGTCCAAGTCATCATCCCCCAAAATCCTGTAACGTTTTTCTTAATACCCAGTACACATGAAAACTTTTATTACTTAACTTTGTAAATGATTTGGTCCAAACATGTTTAGAGCGTTCCGGAACCTTTTTCTACACTATATATTATTTATTGTAATTACTGGCGGCAGGGATTTGCTTATTATTAGGGTCAAAGGTTCTGAAGCCTCCAAGGAGCAATACACCACGTAGTGTGAATGAGAAGCAAGGTGTATATAAGATCAACTGCGGTGATTGCGAGGCCTATTATATAGGGCAGACAGGGCGAAATTTCGAGACTAGGTATAAAGAACATATTAAAGCAGTAAGTGGAAAACAATTTAATCCTAATAGTTCTAATTTCGCCACCCACATACGAGACACAGGCCATGCATATCAACCAATTTCTGAGGGTTTGGAAGTCTTGCATGTTTGTCAAAAATCACGTAGGCTAGACAGGCTAGAGGAATTAGAAATATACAGCGCAAGTAAACTTCAACCCCAGCGTCTGATAAATGTCCAAACTAGATTCGCAGCGAACCCGATATACGACCAGCTGGTGACGCATGGACTGGCGATACAGTAGGCCGTGGCATACCTGTTCGAAACTGTCACTCAGTACCGGCCGGTGAAAGCACGCGTGCGGAGTAAAAAGTGCCGTTTGCCATCGGGGAGCGTTTTAAATATGTGTCGTGTCGTAAATGTCTTCGTGTGTGTTATTCGTATGTACTCAGTGTTTGTTTATTTATTGATTTTAACCTTCGACAAGAACATCAAGTTCGCTATGTTTTAACCTCAAGACGGAAGTTGTGCTGATGATGCCCCTGACGAATAGGGGCGAAACAATTGTCCACCACTAGGACCAAAAATAAACCGGATTGCTATCAGACGGTGAGTTTTCTCTATATATTATTTAGTAAGCACAACGTGAGACCATTGGCGCTGTGTTCACATTTGCGTGTCTCGTTGATTCGATCATATCTCTCACACAAATACAACTAGTGACAACATAATGTTCACCCCTCCACTATTTGGCCTCCCTCACGATTGTAGGACGTTATTTATCTAATCGATAACTAGGTCACTCTGGTGACGCGTTAGAATTATTTATTTATGTATAATTCCTTTCAATCGTAGCCTTGGAGAGAGATTCCAATTCCGTAATATTCTACGGTATTCCATTACCACGCTAATTTTTATCGGTGTCAAATCATAAAAGAATATTAAAAATGTTTTTGAAAGATGAATCCTTACAGTTTCATAGTAAGAGTGCGTTGTTAAGACTAGGAATACCGCAATCATTTTTATTTTCATAGTCATAGTGAGATAAATTTTTCATAAAAGTGCGATGGCTGTTCAACGACATTAAATGGGCATAAATTGAAAATAATATTGTCTATAAATACAACTGCATGTAATATATTCATAACTCATATATAATCATAGTGATTAGGTACTAAATTTTTATTAAAATAATACTTCACTGTGACCATGACATAATTGTCGAAACACGTGTAAGTGAATAAAACCACTAAAAAAGGGTACTCATGTTTAATTTTTTAAATATAATAATATTCATAACTATAAATACAGGTAGGTTGATATTATTAGTCCTTCCAGAGCAGATAAGAATTATATTACAATACCTCTTGTGCATTTTAGAAAATTATATTTTAGCGAATACGCTATTTATATGTTATATTTATATTTCACAGACGAGGGAGTTGTGGTTTCTCTTAGACGTTATAAAAACTTATGTTTTTGGCAAATTCCTTCAATACGACTTTCAAATAAATCATTGTTAATCAGGGTACTAAACTAATTTCGTAGAAACATTTTAAATGGTATAAGAATAATTTAGTGACCTTGGATATTTTCATTAATTTGTGGTTATTGTGAAGAACGAAATATTTCACAATTACAGCTTCACCTTCACTTTTATAACACTGACACCTTCAATATTATATCAAATAAGATCTCAAATTTGAATCCGTGTTCAAGATCTCAAGGAATCTCAAGATTTCAGAGGAATTCGCTATTTAAGACATGTGGTTGAGAAACTAATTAATTAAACTTCGTTTAAGTTCCTAAATAGAAAAACTTTATTCGAAAAGCTTGTCTTTGCCCTTACTAGTTTAGCAGGTTATTGTACAAATCTAATTTCTTTATCTGATCATACAATAAATCATAACTTATTCATCGTTTTCCCTATACCTACTAAGAGATAATTATAATTTATTCTTAAATTGAAAAATAATATGATTTAGTACGTGATTTTTGTATGCAAATAATAGTTATGTTCTACTATTCCTTGATAGGAGTTTCTTATAAGTAAAATTTCTAAAATAAAAAAAAAATTACATGCAAAATTGTAAAAACTTGTTGTTTTATAAATTCTCCAATTTTTTTTTTTTTTGTTTCATGATATAAGACTCGCATAGTTTCTTTTTTCAATTTCGACGCAAAAAATAAAGAATATTATAACTTTTAATTAATTTTTTTTAATAATTTGTTTATTTTCCATCGAGCGTTCCTCCAACTAGTAAAACCTCTTTTAATTGTTTTCAAATAAAAATTGAAGAGCCAAAAGTAAAGTTATGCACAATATAAAGTGGCATTTAATAGTAACTCTTGATAGGAATGTTTCAATAACTGATTACGTAGTGAAATATCAATAATCGACCTAAAGTTATCTATATAAGAACATTACCCAAAGAAATGCAAAAACTGTGGTCTTCAAGGGGATGAATGATCATATTGAAAATATCAATGTCTAATAAATTTCGTCTTTCGACATGATATGATTTCTTATTGGAGACTAGCAGGAAATGAAAGTAGTGCGAGGGTATAGCAGGGAACGGAGCGATGGAGGCTCTGTGTTACTAGATTGAACAAAGAACGGCACAAAGGTGCACCTTTGTCACTGTAAGCTCTTTCATACTGACTCATACCTTTCTACTTTTCTTATTGTAAATGCATCAACGCCTTTTAGGAGTAATTGCATCAAGATTCAAATATATCTGATGAATTTGTGTGATCAAATAAATATCTGAATTAATTAATATTCATCCTGAATAAGGAATAAATAGCTTGTAAAATGAATATAATATTTAATATTAGTTAAAGAGAGGTTTTTATTATGAGGCCAACTATTACGACCTTTGATCTATTCGAGGTGTTTCAATTACCAATTTCGTTAAGGAGCTTTAGGCTTATGTCATTACTGTAATTGTCACAAAACTAACAATTAACTTCACAAAAAAACTAAAAAAATCCTTCTTCTTAATGCCTTGAAAAACATCAGTTTATTGAATGTTACTATTGCAGATTCGTTAAGAGCCATCTTCACCCCTGGGCCAGTAGTCCATTGTTGCGCAGTCGGCAATGTTAACCATACGGCTTTTATGCCAAAACATGGTATTTTATTTTCCTGTTTCGGACGACGTTTTTCAACCGATTTTCTTTTGTTAAGTGTTTAGTTAAATAGTTATATTAGGCCCCTTATACATCGAAATTTGGAAAATTTAACAAATATTACTCTCTGTGACGTTGCAAAGTAACTCGATTTTACTTGGTAATATTTTTTAAATTTTCAAAATTTCGAGGTATGAGGGGCGTAATATAACTATCCATCTAAACACGTACCAAGTATAAAGAAAATCGGTTGAAAAACGGCGTCCGAAACAGGGGAATAAAATACCATGTTTTGCATCAAAAGCCGTATGGTTAACATTGCCGACTGTGCAACAATGGGCTACTGGGCCCAAAGGTGAAGATGACTCTTAACACCAACTGCTGATGCACTTGACACCAGCTGATTCTTTATCTCCCTAGTGCAATAAAAATCACTTTGGCCCGACAAAGGTTGTACTGTAAAAAGCTGTTTTATAAGCAATCCAATTTAAATTGATAATATGGTACTTAGAAATATAAACGTGATAACACCTTTAATAAACTAAAACAGTTGAAACATTTATTATTTAATCTATCCATTTGGTTACGACAAATTAGGAATTTCAGTTATAAAAAGTTACAACTAGTAAAATTAATTATTTATAACTATTTTAACAAAGGAGGTTTTGTTGAGAGCTAGAATTGAAATCTCCCAGAATGGAACGGTGGACCCTGGTAGCGAAATATTGCTGCATGGTATATGAGCGCCGCACGGACTGGACCAGCAATTTCCCCTCTCAGATTGGCTCAGCGCAGATGTTCCCTCGCCGCCGTCCCGTAGCCGAAACCAAATAATTTAGAGGACTTACTGCTGCTGCGGGGAACCTAAATGTGGACATCGGGGTTTGGGCTTTGGAAAAATGTAATGTCTTAAATAGTCTTATAGAGGAAATGAATACGGGTTTATTTAACCTAACAATCACATAAAAACCTATAATATTTCCAACAAAGTTTACCTGCAATGTATTTGAAATGTAATTATCACTATGAAAACGGTTAAGTTTTGTCTTCTCCGCTCTATATTTCTACGGGTATACTAAAGAGGTTGATGCCATAGTTAATGAAGTAATCAAAAGTAATTAAAAATACAATATTTTATTTGTATTGTTTAGCAGAAGTTCTTCCTATATATTGATCACACAATAACATAAGAAAATAACTTAAGAGCTTTACTGTGAAAGAAATTAACAGTTTAACGATTTACGGTTTGTGTATTTTCTACGATATTCAAAACATTTACAAGCTAAAACAGAGGTTATCTTTAGTTATAACTCATCTTGAATTGCTCCATTTTGCTTGTTCTATTGTAGAATTATTATAAGTTTGGATGTATTAACATTGTATTCCCTTGTAAAAATGGCGATGCCGTTGAAAATTGAACAAATAAATAAATAACGTTTTTAAAGTTTTTTAATAACATAAATATTACTGACATTATATTTGAGTAAGGATAACTAATTTAAGTAATCAATGTAGTGGTAATGCGAAAGTTAATATGACCACCACCCAGCACCAATGTTACATTTGATTAGGCCGAAATTACTTTTACACTATACACTATATACACTATTGATTATTAAATCCATTCAATTGTGTTCATTGCCCACTTGTAGATTATTGAATAAAGACCCTCTGTCTTTAAATAAAATATATTTCAAATATTATACAGTGGCATTAATAATACAATGACTCTAAAATCACTAAATTTGATATATCAATGACAGATTATATTTTCTCTTATTCTTAGCCTATAATTTGGCTATGGTTTTAAAATCAAACCCCAACAAACGTTTTAATGGAACAAAGTAAACCTTTTTCCGAATTTTAATTTTATTCTTAAGGTAAACGTTTTACTAAATTTGTAATTTCCTTTAAACTTTTTGGGCACGTCAGTATGTGTCGCTAGTCCCTAGAACTGACACCACGCCCATCATTCTACGCCTTGTGAAATTCTCGCAATTTTGCTCCATTTTTTTTGTTTGCTTACAGAGCATTAACCAATGAAGCCAATTCTCCTAGATTTCACATAAACTCTGTAACAAATAGATAGGTCCTCTTTGGTATATTATGTTAATATTTGCAACTGTTAAACTGTTCGGGGACATGACGAACTAGAAGGGTTTGTAGGGCTTTTTCACTAAAAAAGTGAAGCGAGTTAAATGTTATGTATAGATGCCAACTTATACCTTGAAAAGTAAACTTTACAAAAAAGTTATGCTGAATATTCACGCATACCAGAGATCGAAATTCTACCAATTTTTCCCCATCTGTACTCTGTTAGTTTAAAATATATAGCTGGAACATCTGGTATTCCTGATTTATTAGCATTTTCTACTACAAAGGCTGAATAAGTAAATTACCCTCCTTTTATAAGATTAACATTGATAATTTGAAAGCCTATAGTGCGGAGCCCTCGGAACAAAAGTGAATATAAAGGGATTATGTTCATCTACAGAACCTTTCTACCTTTATGCGTGGATCTCCCCAACGATCCCCACAAGCCGAGAAAAAAGGAGGATAAAGAAACACGCATAACTACAAATGTTTATTTAGTCTATTTTTTTAAAGTTACACTTTTATTTCTGTGTTAAAGTATTTTAGGTTAAATACCATACATGAAAACACTTTTTACCACGAAACTTAAACTTTATAAAAAATGTGCTGAATATTTATGAAACAATAAATTTTATTCTTAAAAATAAACGAGAACTTTCAAGAATGAAATGGACATAATAAGTTTTCAAACACAGCGACAGTTTACTGCTGAATTACACTGTGTTTACATGTCGTTATCTGCTCCAGTCTAGCTAACGACCTCACTCCAACAACTGTACTTTTACGTAAATTGTTTTTATTTTGATTATTTAACATCTTAAACACTATTAAAGTATCTTTTATGAATTGGTAGCTTTTTAACTTACCCTTTTGTCCTTGCTCTTACAAATTTACACGATCAGTACAACAAAAGTGTAACACCACACAGAGATTTTTATTGCAAATTAACAAAAATAGTGTTTTATGATTTAAAGTAAATTTGAACATAAATAAAAATAAATGGACTTGTTAGTCATTTTATAAAATGTTTCGACTATTTTTTATGATAATTTTTATGCAACCCAAAGTTTTAAAGACAAAGTATTGGTTATAAATAGTCTTGTCATTAAAAAGAATAATAAACTATCGTACATTTCAAAAGAAGATTTTCCTTATTCAAAATTATTATTTTTGTGTTATTGTGGTCCTTTGTTGGCTAGTTAAATTCCTCTGCGGTTTGAGATTTGTGTATTTCTGTAGGTGTTTGCAATACCAAAATGGCATTGTTTAAGTTAAATGGATTTGGCTAAGTCAGTAGCTAATAATTTAGTATATTCACGTTTGTTTGCGGACAAAACGTACACCTAAAAGGAGAAATATCTTAAACTCATAATTTATAAACATTTTTCCCGGCGTTATGCTACGTAATGCATCACGTCCCGGCATCGCTGGTGTGTGGTTGGTTCCCGTGTATTGTCTCCTGATTGCTGCAGTGTATTTTTTCAATATCAATTTGTGTGTTTTGTTCGGACTCCTTTTCTGTTTAAGTTTTAAGCATTAATAGCATTAATTCGTGTGTTTTTTTTTGTGACTGCCTTTTTTGATTTCAGGTTTGGCTATGGACCTCTCCAGGTTCACCTAGTATGCTTCTTACTAAAATTGTTATGTTCTAGGAATTTCTTCTACACCTGATGACGGGATCAGATTCCAGGTCCCGAAACGACGTGAAATTCTTTTTACTAATAAGTGATGAATATTGTTCACAATTATATACTAAAAAATAACAAAAGTCTTACATGTTTATATCTAAGAACCAACTGTGACAGTCAGCGATTTTTATGTCGTCTCACAAGGGTATTCGTTTGTCTCGAATACAAGTTTGAGGACATAACACTTGAAACTCAGGCAGCCCCTTCTATTGTTCTGCATGCTCACTGAATGTAACTGTTGTTTCTGTTGAATTAAGTGGGTCACCATTTCAATGTTGCTTCCCCACTTGGTTGAACGAAATACAACCTATTAATATGGTATGGGATTTTTTTGAGGGAATCCCCAATTCATTTTATGTGTCTATTAGTTAAAAAATCATCCAGATAAAAAATATTATCATTATTATTAAAACTTGGGTTTTTATGAAAACTCATATATGTTTTATCAGTGTAATAGACTTTTAATGAATGTTATAAGGTGAAAATTGGTTTTGAGTAGTGCTCAAAAATGATTTATAAATGTGTAAACTCAATTTAAAGGTACTGTTAAAGAGGAAAATCAGAATTATGAGTTAAATCTCCTTTATTGTTGTTTTAACAATAATAAAATAATAAATTTTTGAATGTTTTGAGTTTTTTGTTGTATGAAAAATAGGCCTACAATAGAAATTCATTATTATGATGCTGTAACCCAGTAGGCCTACTTAGATTTCATAGCTTAACAATAATATTTTATGTTACGTAAAGATTCATGGTGATAGGTCATAGACATCGTGAAATTGTCTATCTTTGCTCTGATTAAAAACTATGCAAAAATACTTTGAATAGGGAAAAAATATATTATATTTTAATTTTTCAAACTATTTAGAGCAATCAATTTTGTAAGTGAAATCATGTGGATCTTACATAATTTCAGTTTTCGACATTGAAATTCGTCTCAAGACAAGCTCCCGATACAGAAGTGTAACATGAGTGTTTGGGACGAGTTGGCCGGTATCCAGTAGGGGTCACGTTTGTTTAACATTGTTACCACAGCAGAGCCGACCTTGTAGGCCCTATTATAAACGCTATATAGGAGAAGGTACTTTGACGTAACCAAGACGAAAAATATTCTATATGAGAGATATACTGTTTTAAATTAAACTTTAAAGTGAAATACATTTACTTAAAATCTGATTGTGTTGATTTTTTATAGTATGCAAGTCCATAAAAAATATATTGCATTTCTTACAAAATACCATAAATTTAATAACATTACCTTTTAAAACTTTCTACATTAACAAAAGAAAATAATAATTATATATGTTCAATTTAGAATTATCATGAATATGAAACACATTTTTAACTGCGACAAGAATTAAAAAGAAAAATCTTTCGTTAAAATGTGATGTTATACGAGTTATCAATACAGTTTAGCTGGTTTTCTAAGCTGTACATTTTATTCATTTTTTAACATTAAGTTCACATTAACAAGGTATATTTTCATGGGAAATGAAAAAAATATTGTTAATATAGTATTAGTGACACAAAAGACTTACAAAACTAGTAAAAAAAAACTTTTCTGTTCAATATTTTAATAATGTAATCATTTTTCAAAATTGCTACTAAAAATACCGTGTGTCCCAAAAGCCCCCCTTCCCATATACAAATTTTAACGGGTGAAAATAATAGGATTAAATACTGGGAAAGTTGTAATGACCAAAGGAAGAGTCTTTTAGAATTTCAAAAATTCAACCTACCCCCCCCCCCCCCTTACCTAAAATAGGGTTTTGGGGGCTAACTGATAAATTTTAAATACGAATCCGAACTTTTTATGTTATTTTTGTATTGTGCACGTGTTCTTCATTTTTCTCTTAACATAATGGTTAGGGAGCTACATCCATTTGAAAGTAATTTGTGTTCTCATAAAAATTACATAAAGCAAACTTTAAATACCTAAATCTACTAAACTATTTAGTAAAATAAAAATTACTGAAGTATAAAAGTTTCTTAAAATCATGTTTTAAAACATTTTGTCCTAATAGGCTACAAACATCAAATTTTTAGAAATTGTAAAAATAAATTTGTACGCAATATTGGAAATTATTTAATTTATTCGTAGGCCTAAATGAGAAATTTATGAGTAAAATTCTCTTAAAAGATAATTTTAAAACATTTTTATTTTTGAGTATTTTTTATTTGATTAAATGGTTTAGGAGATTTAGGCAATTCAAGTTTGCCCCATGTTATTATTATGGGACTAAAAATAACCTTCAATTGGCTGTAGCTCCTTAACCGTTAGGCCCTAAGTTTAATGAAAATCTCAAAGATTAAAAGAGTCTCAAAAACACGTATACGATCCAAAATGAACATAAAAATAAGAATTTCGTATTTTAAATGTTTGAATTGATCTATAAACCTCGTTTTGTGGTTGAGAGATTTGAAATTCTAAAAGACTCTTCCTATGGTCATTGAAACTTCCCCAGAAGTTAATACAATTTTTTGGACTCGTTAAAAATTAAATAGGGGTTTGGGACTTTTGGGACAGATGGTGTAGATAAATCACTTTCAAATATATATTTTTACCGATGCGATTACATAAACAATCGTAAATAAGAGTAATCCTTTTATTTCAGTATCAATATGAGGTAAGAAGCCACAGATATTTTATTATGAGTATCCGTCAGTTCCCCAACTCTTTGCGATGTTATCGTCCGCATGGTACGGTTCCCGGTGGGAGGCTCTAGGGAGTATTTGTCAACATTTCATCGTCAATAACGATCAATATATAGAGGTCATCGTGATAGCGACTGATCACACAGGTCATCTGTGATACTTACATCCACGGTATTCGTTTGCGATAAAAGTAGCTACAGCAATTCTCTAAATGTATTAGTTAAACGAAAGGAAATTATATCAAAATAATTTGTTCTATAAGTCTTGTGTGAAGTTCTCTTTCCACTTTCTAGTGACGGGGTTACGCTTCCGGTGGAAACATCAATAATCGATTAGACTGTGTCCTATGGAAAGTAAAATTTACCATGTTTTATTATTAAAGAGTCAGTGAAAAATATGAGTTCAACTGTCATCCAAACAACGTTTTATCATTTATCATAAAATTATTTCAAATAAAACATTCTAAAAATTTAATTGTTTTTTTTATTTATGATACTTTTTATTATGGTTGGTAAACTCAACCCTCACAATTTTACACGAAAATTTATGAATATTAATTTTTTTGTAGATATTTTTAAGCTGCTTAACTTGTCTTTATTAGTAATAAAACATTCAACATGAAAAATAAAGTCTAAACAGCTTATAATTTTTTTAATAAGGAGATAATTCCCTCTTACATTGTTTTTACAAAGCATATAATTTAATGCTAAAATAAACAAATAAAAAATTTGGTTTTGTTTTTGAATGTTTTTAAATATTTTACAATCCATTGACAGTGGGAAATTCTTATAATATATAATTTGTTATTTCTGGAAAAAATTATAAACATTTATGTGTGTGTGATGTATTACAGTTACAAAAAACATTCCCAACCCTTAAGTTATACGATTTCTTGGTGTTTCCTAAACCCTTAAATTTAATGTTCCTCAGTTTTGCCTACTCCCACCAAGTCCTCAGTAAATGAGGAGGACTTGTTTGGCAGGGGGAGGGGGGGAGGTAAGTGCCTAGCCCCACAATCTTATCCGCACTCGAGAAGCTTCAGTTAGGGGCTTATTGGCTTATCCGTAACGGCAATTTTTCGCCGCAAGATTTAAGGAAAACATTATTGGTTTACTTATTTACATAACGTTCTATATGGATGTTTTCGTTTTGTGAATTTTAAGTTTACCTTAAGAGTTGTAATGCCTTTGATTTTTATTGAGTCATTTAAAACTGTTCAATTTATGTTTTATTTGAAATCATTATAAACTAACATCTGATAGTAAAATTTCATCTAACAAAACACGTGTTTCTGTTAGTACAGCTCTCCGTTATTTGATTCTTAAAATTGAACGTCATTGTTGGATAAGTCTTAATATGACTAAGCATTTTTTAAGTATTAACAATAACATTTGAAGGGAAGCAATAATAGAATTTGATAAAAAAATACAGACTATAGAATTTTTAAGGGATGAAAACATACATAGTATTCTTAAAAGCTCTTTATTAAAGGACACCATTAAGTAAAATTATCAAATTTCATACAATTTTAATTTATTTGATTAAATTCAACATTAAATTATGAACAACCGTTCCAAGTTCAAGAAAGGAATGTGGTCCCTTTCATACACGAAAGGTCAAATAATTTTAATTGGCATTTTACTGTTATGAATTTGACGTTAACCTATAATGATGAATGATGAAGTCTTAAAATAAAATTTAGCAAACCCTACGTCAATAACCAAAATTGGATCTAAACAGATAACTTACAGAAAAAATATTTAAAAGTTTGTAAATTTTGGCATATTCAACTTTTTGTAGCATTTGTGGGATATTTATTTTTAATTATATTAAATACTGCATAGGATAATTATATTATATTCTTTTTTATTTTTTATATTCCATTTTAAGGTGTACTAACCTTTAATATGAGTATAACCTCCCCTTTGCTTCTAGTATTGATCAGAGGACTGTTTGAGGAGTTGTAGTCTGCTACGTACGATTTTAATCTTATTAACAAATTATATTTCAATTAATTTTCCAAACTCTAACAAATTGAATAGTGGACTGGCGATTATTATAAACCCAGTAGGATATTTATATTTTTTTAAAATGTGATCACAAAATGTTAACTAATGAGTTATGATTTGACAAATAGAAAATAAATTACCATTAACAGGTATTTATGACGTCTAGTAAATTGCTGAAACTCCTATTTACTTACGTTGTTACTTATTTCAGATATTTATTCATCTTCCCCTACTTCTAGGTATATATCATATGCATTGAGACTAAGCAACATATTGAGTTTGGACGCCCTAAATGCAAATATTAAATAATACATGATGCAGTAAAATAGATTACATAATTTATGTTACATGATTGTATGTGGTCAAATTTGTTGATGCAAAAAAAATTTATCTAATTTTAAATGGGAGGTAACTATAATAACTTAAAAGTTAGGTTAGGTTTAAGGATTGCCGAATTTGCAGTATTATTAAAAGTAAAGTAAAGTAAAAGTAAAGTTCCGAGTGCGTTAATACGTGATGTTGGTTATAAATATAAAATATTTTTAAGTAATAAAAGTTAAAAAAATAAAGTTAAAACGTGTCCAATAGTACACCAGAGCTTCCTACCACCTGAAAACGTAAAGGTTTGTTAAATTCAGAAGTTGCCTGGGGACTCGTGTGGCGCTGCGTCATTGCTTTGGCACCTGGTTTTCAGAGTTCAACCTTACTGTACAGGAATATTCCCACTCAAAAAACTAAAAAAAGTCCTCTACAGACTACCTTTATTGCGATTTAAGGGTAAAACGACAGTCTCTTTTATCTTTAATGTAAAAAAATCGTTTTAGTATTAAATCAAAGATGTTATGCATATCAATTAGTAGCCGTCAATTTCAAAGTTCTGCATTTAATATTATATGTAGTTTGAATTATGATTAATACTGCCTACTTTTGGACGTACACAGTATATTATAAAATCATTTTTTAGGAAATAAAATCTATGTTACTTCTTGAAAACTCAAGGAAATCAAAATTTAAAAATAATATGAGATTTTACATCTCGAGCAGTCCACTTTCCTTTCCTAAATGGACCTAGAGCATAACTTTATTTGAATTTATTATTAATCAAATTATTAAATTTCAATTCATATACTTAAAGAACTGAAAATTTAGTTTAAGTAAATAAATTTGAAAAGTAATAACATGACTTCATGTCTAAGTTTTCAGGGTATAAAATACTGTAAAATATCCTTAGCACTTAAATAATTCTCTTGTTCATCCAATGCCAGTCATTATTTGTATTCATTTCACAATAATAATATTAATATATGTTAAAACACTAATAGTTTTCAACACTGTGCACATCTTAATTTTTCGTTTAATATCTTTCTTTAGATTCCATATGGAAATATAAACTAAAAGTATTAAAAAGTAAAAGACGCAAAAATAACCTAAAAATTATTTTACTATGCTTTTTATACTTTTTGAAAATTTACATTAGTTTATTATTTAATATTATTATAGAATAGCCACAATAGTATTCAATACTTATTTTAAAAATAGGTTCAATTTATTCGAATGTTTTGTTTCTGTGTTGTATATTTTCGTGTTTTCATCCCATTACGACTAATTTACAATTATGTAATGAAGACATATAGAAGGTTGATGATTAAGACTTGTCAATGTAATGGCTTAAGCTTATCTAAACCTTGAAACCTTTGGTAGTAACAAAATTTACAATATCCCTTAGTACAAACCCAGGTAATTTAAACCATTAATTTACATATTACTACAGCATCATGCTTCCAAAACCACTATTTTCTATATTTTTTAAGTACAGTAGTTTATCGTTTTTTAAGGGGTAAACAAGCAGCTGGTCCCGTAGTTATCAAACTACGATAACTACATTTCTTCTGCATTTTCATATAGCAGAAGAAGAAAACTTCGGCAGTTGTGTGTAACTTGTGTGGTTACCTAAAATTAAAATTCTTGGTTCTGATGATAAAGTTTAATTAATTAGTTTATCAAATTTAGCAATTAGGGCCTAGACTTAAAATGTTGTTTATAAAACAATCCTTAAGTCAATTATATATATTTGGTCATTTTACAACATCGGGTGGGACCTTGGTAGTTAAACTTTTCCCTCGCCACCGCTTTTGCTTAACAAATTAGAATCTTACGCAAAACGTCATTTTCCACCCTACTAAAAAATACTGTTAAATACTGTTACATTAAAAGTGCATCCAAAATAATAAACAACTTCGGAATTTCTTAACAGTTAGTTGTAAGCTTTAAACAAACTTTCGTAATACTATAGTGAAGTATAAATTATTTTCATGTAATTTTTTATCAGTGTTTTGATTTTAATATCAAATTCTTTTGAATATTTAAAACTCTTAAAAATTATAAAGCGAGGACTATTTTAGAACAGCTGTGTAATATTTGCAAATTAGGTAAACTGTTTCAATATCTAAGCAGAGATAAAAGGTAGGTAAAGTTTGAAAATATGTAATGGTAATTTAAAATATTTTCAATGTGTATACTTCAGTTAATGAAGGATTCCTTTTATATGCCAACTCAACTTTCATTCCAAACTTCATCACTCTATTGAGTTAGTTTAAGTGCTGTGCCGGAGTTGCAAACACTTTAACTCTCTCTCGAAATATTTAATTGGCACGTTCGTTCTAATTACCTCACAACATCCTCTCAAACATGTATGGAATATTAAGTTGGCTTGCTTATAACACTATATGTTTCAAATAACATAATTTGTATAAGGGACGTATTAAATTGTATTGTATTTTTCATTAAGCATCTTTACCCTTGTAAAAACACTGAAAACATGCCTCCTGATTCCCCTATTTCGGACGATGATTTTATATATTTATTGTTAAAATTTATGTTTTATTGTAGATCAAGGTTATAGGTCCCTAAAATCTGATATAGGAGTAAAATTAATGGTATAAGTAAAAAACAACCCTTAAAGTAGAAAATCTAGTTATTTTGGGACGTCACAGAGAGTAATTTTCTTAATTTTAAAAATTTTGAGGTATGAGGGATCTAACATAACTATTCAACTAAAAATTACCAAGTTAAAGTTCGAAAATGGTTCGAATCGGTTCAAATGATGTCCGAAAGAAAGAAATAAACTGCATGTTTTGCATACAAGCCGTATGGTTATTTTCGACTGCGCAATGATGGGTTACTAGACCAAAGGTGAAATTGACTATTAAAGTGTATTATAATCTTATTAGACTGTGAAAGTTAAAACATGATGTTTTTTAAGAATTTCATTTGATTGTGATCAAGCAATCCAACAAAAATGTATTTTACTCTTGTGCTTTCTCTAAAGAAACATGATAATAAGACCATCAAATCAATTCCGATTAGAACTTTTAGTTAACATAAAAGAGAAATACGCATGTACAAGTAGTGAGTAAATTTAAGCCTCCATGAATATTTATAAATTCATAAATTTACATCATAAACTAAGAATTAGTTCACAAGTTTGACATCCATTTCACTATGGCCAATGTGGCAAGGCCAATAGAATGTAAGTATGACATCCATTGCACTACAGTAAAGGCTAATTAAAATGTAAGTATAACATCATTTCACTACAGTCATCAAAGGCAAGGCTAAGTAGAATGCAAGCAAGATATCCATTTCAGTACCTTAAATCAAAGTTGGATTAAGTAGAAGGTAAGTATGGGACGAGTTGTCTGAGAGAAAGCTCTCGACCTACTTATCGATTGAGTGAATATCAACAATCAGCTGTCAGTAAAGGTAGGCGATGTTGTCTCAACCACTTTTATACTTTGCGTTAGTAAGTTTCCATCAAGTTTATCGCATACAATTTTGAACAAGAATTTGAAAATATGTTTCTTGTATTTCTTCATTCCTTTTGAAATTGGTTACGATAACTCATTAAAAATACCATCTAAAATACAATCTAAAACTTTTACCAGATAAAGCAAAAGAGTCAATTATAACTTTATAAATTTACAGGATTTAAGTTGTGTTAAAGGATAAGAGATTGTTTTCTGAATTTTTTAGATTAATACAGGTGAGATAATATTATAAACAAAAATACTGAATATATTTTTTTTCATTGAAGATAATTTATCAATTATTCTTTAAAATTTAGTTAAATTGGTAATTCATGAGTTCTGTAGAGGCTTGATCTCTATCCGTGACAAAAACAGCTTTAGTTATTGGGGCATTAGTTTAAGTTAAATTGCTAAGTCACAATTATTTTTGAGGGATAATACTTATATAAATAAATTTTTAATAATATAAATAGTTTTCCGAATATTTTGTATCGGTTACAATAATGGTGTTGAACATATTGCTAAGATAATTCAGATTGCAATACAAACTTGATTATTGTAGTTTCTTTACAATTCAATTTTAGTCGCATTTTTACGTACACTATGATGCAATAGTAATAAGAGAACTAATGTCGATGAAATTATTTAAAATATATAATATTCATTTATAAAAACCCAATCTTAATTATCATTTTAGATTTTTTAAATTATTTTAGGCAAAAAATATGCCTATAAAAATCCTTGGGCTTCAGGATTGGAGATGACGTTCAATATTAAGCAGTTCAAGATGTAGCAAGTTTCCCTTCATTAATATTTATCCTTTAATAGAAAACCATCAGGAATGAAATGTAATTTATGTAGTAAGCCATCAATGTCATAGTTTTTTTCTACAGATTGAGTCAAGATGACGGTGCTATACATTTTTTATAGTCTCCAGCGTCCTCGCATACGGCACAATTAGTCTCTGAACTAATTTTCATAATAGTTTGAGGTTGAGGAAATTTATTCAAGTATTCTTTAAATAAATAATCTTTATCAATATTTTACAATTACAAAAGCTATAAAAACTATGAACTCTGTTATTAAATATCATGTAAGTGTAAAATGACATTAAAATTTTCTAAAAGAAAATACGCCATTGTTTAATCCAATGCCAGTATAGTGCATGTGACAGAAAACGCTGATCTATTTGATGCGTGAAATGACTTGTTTGACGTCATAGACGGCGAATATGCCACAATCGTGACTTGGACTGTGTTACGTTGGTTCCCAAAACAGTTCCACTATAAATAGCTTGTGGAACGAGTAGATAATACTCGTTTCATAAGAAAGTTGTTAAGGAAATTTTAAAAGCATAAAAATGATAAGCTAATTCAATGAAACAAGTTGGTGTCATGGAAATGTATTTTTTTGATTGTATTTATTTTTTACATGATGTATTGCTAACACATTATTCATTATTTTTTATACAACTCATTGTAAAAAGAATTGTGACTGATTAAACCATACAATATTTAACTACTAGGTGTTAAGTTTTTTACTAACTATGTTAATATTTATTATATTTACATAAGGAATAGAAGAAATCTAAATTACCCAAAAACTTTCCTAGTATAAACACTAATTAACTGAATTAATTATTATTTAAGCCAAATTAAAAAATTGCTGGGAATCCTAAGTCTTCACAGATTTTTATAGTATTTGTTTTTAAATACATTAACCAAGCATTTTAGAGAAAAATTAATAAAACTCTCTTTCAGTAACAATCCGTCACTTTCATTTAATATTAGTGTTTAATAAGTATGCTACATTAAGTACAGTTTTCCCTTTAAAACAACGGTAAAAAATCAAAATGCTTGGTGTGCATTGGTCGTATGAATGATATTAGTTTCAGTTCGCCTGTGGGGGTAATAAAAACTGAACACCTACAATGCAACGTAAAAATGTTCATATTTCCATATAGACAACGTAAAATATTAGCTGTCGGTTTTACCATAAATAACTTTGATACTGCTCATAACATTTTGTGACCTTATTTTGTGTAACTCTTCTGATTGCTGGTTATAAATTTTGTAACATGATCCGTCGTATTAAAGAGGCAAAGTAACGCAGCTATATTAACGCTGTAGTACTTTTAAAACCTTTAAACATAAAAAATAAGTTTGCTATATATTTATACTGTTTTTGTTCATAATAAAGACATATAACATTCCTTTCATTCTAGATCAACCGATAAATTTATTCTCAAACAATAATAGACATAATTCTCTCAATATGAAGGTTCAAACGAATGAACTTACAATGGTGTGCTAAAAGGGTTTCCAAAGCCAAACGGTCTGAACTCATAACTTACCCCCTTCACTTGATATTCTCTTCACACCTATCTGATACTGTTTGTGTTTTCTTATTGCGGTTCTTTGCTTTGTTTTGTAATTTACTACTTCTTCCTTATCGCTTTTACATATTTATTTTTACCTACCGTAGAAAATTGGTTAAAAATAGTTTGAAAAAATCTTTTAATTGCATTTTATGGTTTTATTGTAAAATGTCTTACTAACAAAGAATTTCAGTTTACTTTTATTTAAATAAAAAATTTATTTTTTGTTTGACAATTATATATTATTAGTTTTTTTTAACGAGGAAAAACGGTACATAGTAAAAATTTTTATTATTTTGCACTATTGAAAAAATTACTATAAAAATTGGTGGAATAATTAAGATAGGGAAATCGCTATTTTCAGTTCAGCATAATGAAAAATGTTGTTTTTCGTAGCTATAGTGCCGATTAATGATAAAAAACATAGATTCTACATTCCGTAGTTAGTTAATAAATTTGTTGTAAAAACACGAGGAAAATTAATTATTTAATTTATTAATTAAATATGTGGTTATTAATGGTTAAATATTTGAAATTTGTGTATTCACTTAACATCCAAGTTTATTTCTTTTTTCAGGTACGGATTTTTTCTTGCCAAAACTAGAAGACAGAACAAGGGTAAGACACACAAAGGGTCTGATTTAGATTATAAGATGACATATTAGCTTGTGAAATAACTGTAACAATACGAGTATCGTCTGAAAAACGCAAATTTTTGACAATATATTTTATTATTATAGTTAGTTGTAAATAATATTTAAATAATATTGATTATCACCTTCAAAGTAAATGAACAACATATTGAAATGTTTTAGTTCTTTCAAGTACCTACAGTAGTAGGCTTATTTTTGTATACTGGGCACAAAAAATCGTTTTTTTTTTCATTTATAAATGTATAAATATGTTGACACTGCACTAAAATCATTCTGATTCATATTCATAACACATAAGATTGCATGCACCTACTACAGAAAACTCTCTGTCGAAAATTCCAAAAGTTTGTCACTTTTTTTTTTTTTTTTTGAGGAGAGGCGGAAAAATGCATTACGCACACAGGTGGCCAGCCTGTAGTGTGGGGCTCCCCTAAAAATGGGTATACCCACTAAAAAACCTCCTCTACTCTTTAGGAATCTAACCTGGAATTGTTTGTCACATTACGTCAGGCTAGGCCTAAATTTGCTTACGCCCGTGGGGCTCGCTCCTTATCCAGCCGCTCGATCAAGGGATCTGGCCACTTCGCGGTCCAGATCTGTTTTCTTTTCCAGAAGGATGCCCCGGACGAACTGTGACAAACAATCCCAGTTGCCCTCATCCTCCAAAATCTTTCGGCAGACCGTGTCCACCGAAAAAATACCGAGTTTTCTTGTGGCCTCCAGGCGGGGCCTTTCCCAACGCGAACAGCGGAAGAAGGTGTGTTCCGCGTCATCGGGAACGCCCGGGCAGTAGATGCAATCCAGTGAACCGGTCTTGCCCATCCGGTTCAGGTACGACTTGAAATAGCCGTGACCTGTCAGGAACTGCGCGAGGAAGTAGTCCACCTCCCCATGCCGCCGTTATACCCATGGTTGGACCTGCTTGATAAGTCGCGCAGTCCATCGTCCTCGGGTGTTGTGCTCCCAGCTGTGTTGCCACTGCTGGAATGTTCGGGAGCGCTCTTCTGTTCTTGCCGTGTCCTTGCCGATCTCGCCTTGTCTCTGATAAATCGCTTTCCTCTCCCCTGCCAAGAGCTTGACAGGGATGACTCCGGCGACCACCAGGACGGCAGGCTCGGACACTGTCCGGTAGGCGGAACACACCCGGAGCGCAGCTTGACGCTGAACCCGGGCGAGTCGCAACCTGTAGCACTCCTTATCTAGAGCGCCTGCCCACACCTCTGCCCCGTAAAGAAGCACGGACTGGACCGCGGACATCAACAGACGTCTTCTGCTGGATCGGGGACCCCCGACATTGGCCATCAGCCTACTAAGGTAAGTCACTACCTTAGCGGCCTTGTCCGCCGTACGGAAGATCTGATCCCTCCAGCTTAACTTGGTGTCCACCATAACCCCGAGGTACTTGGCGGCACGAGTTGATGTGACCACCTCCCTTCCCACTCGAAATGGGACGACGGTGTCGATCCTCTTCTTCGTGAGAATCACGATCTCCGTCTTACTGAGAGCAAGCGAGAGACCGTGATCTGACATCCAGGTGTTGACCACACGCATGACTCGTTTCAACTTTAGTTGGGCCAGCTCAACGTTGCGTGCAGCGATGAGAGCTGCGACGTCATCGGCGTACCCAACCAAAGTGGTTTCCTCAGGCATCTCGGACCTCATGAGGCTGTCATAAGCAACGTTCCAGATATCCGGCCGTGTATTGAACATTGTGCGGCACCAGAAGTGACTTCCATCATCCGTCCCTCGTGTCATAAATCAGGCTTCGAGAGCGTAGATAATCCTCGATGAGCCGCAACAGATATGCAGGAATACGAAAGGTGTTGCGAAGCGCATCCAACATATCGACCCACCTCGCGAGTTGAAGGCATTCTTGACATCAAGCGTAACAAGAAGCACTACTCGGCGGGAGAAATGGTTGTGGCTCTCGGCTCTCTCCACAGCTCTCTGAACTTCGGTGACAGCGTCGATCGTTGACCGTCCCTTTCTGAAGCCGTACTGACGGGGGCATAAGTCCCCGGCAGCTTCCACGGCAGAAGTCAGGCGGGAACGGATCAGCTTCTCGAACAGCTTCCCAGCCGTGTCCAACATGCAGAGAGGCCTGTGGGACGACGGCAGTTCGGGATCACCTTTGCCCTTGCTGATCAGTACAAGCCTGGCTGTTTTCCAGGGACAAAAAAAGTTTGGCACTTTAAAATACTCGTTTATTTTATTGTAAAAAAAACAAGAACATAAACATTGTTTTAAGGATTTTCTAAAGTCAAGCAATATCCATCTTGAATTTATTTTGTTTTAGTTTTATCATTTACCCTTTTAAAATAAATATATTTTTCGTAACAAAAATATTCAGTTAAAACGTATTTGTCTGTGTGTGTCAAACATATACAACATTTTATTCTAAATTGTTAAGAATGTATGCGTAGATTATTGGAACTTGTTAATTTTTTCTTTCAAATATAAACTACAAAATTGAAATTTTTAAGATAATGATTAATAATATAAAAAATATTTTTTACAATAGTTTATTAATGGTATGTCAGAAAATTTCTAGGACAAAGACCAAAGAGTAATCTTTTGGTTAAATTTAACAACCGGTAATATAATAATGTCAAGTCAAATTTACAGTTTTCTGTAATTCTTGACAGTTGAATAGGATATCATATAAATGGGGCATGGTATAATCTATATCTTTAAACTAGGCGTATTCTTCTCCTTTGAGCTAGTTATGTAGCCGGATGTATAAACCATATGGTTTTTGAAAATATCTAGAACATATCCCTGTTTCAGACAAGGGTTTTCAACCGATTTTTTTTTTTAAATGGTCATCATTTAGTTGAATAGTTGTTGGTCGTTGTTGCTGGTGTATAAGGCGAATACAGCTGAATCACCAAGCACGTCTGCCTTAAAGGTCGTTTTGCGCAAGCCCCCGGAAGGACGGGATACTTAAAGGAGGAAAAGGGTGAGAAATGGACCAGCATACATTCAGACCTCCTGTGACAACTGATTGGCAGGCTTAAAACAGGCGTTCCTTTCTACCCTCTGTCAAGCAACCGACTGTCCAATCATGTTCCTGAGCTAGAGGTTTCCATGTCCTCTGGTTGGCATCAACCCCCTGATGTCTAGAACATGAATGCATCATGAGGAAGGAAAATTGTTATTCTGGTCAGCCAAAAGACTTACCACGTGTTAGGCCAATTTCTTTTGTTGTACCCAATGTCAACCTGGCAACTAGTATAAATCAGTTTAAAAGTTGTTCGAGGAAGCCACAATAGTGCCATTAGAACCCTCTCACCGTAAAAGTTAGAAGTGAAAAATATTGTTATTTTCAGTGCCGTTCGCAAATAACTCTATATGTGTTAATGTATTTACAATAATAAAATTATGTATTTCTTATACACATTTTTCAGTGGCAAAGACGTAGAGCCAACAATGGCGAGTAAATAAAAAATGACACCATTTTTTATTTCGTCTAGCCCAACCTCAACAGTCTAATTCTAGAAACTGCCATAGTTTTGTAATCAAAGTGGATGTTAGTAACGACACTAAAATAGAAATTTATTGACTCTGGGAAGCAAATAAATATGTAACTAACTGCTTCCACTTTCTTACAGTAAAACATAACTATTGTGCTGCAGTGGGTAAAAATATTTGATATAATAAAAAAATTAATAAATAAATAAAAACCACTAGGAACTAGATTTTTAACAAAATTATAAACGTACCAGGGAAAAAGGGGAGAGGGAGAGGGGAGAGGGAGAGAGAGAGATAGAGAGAGAGAGAGAGAGAAAGAGAGAGAAAGAGAGAGAGAGAGAGAGAGAGAGAGAAAGAGAGAGAGAGAGAGAGAGAGAGAGAGAGAGAGAGAGAGAGAGAGAGAGAGAGAGAGAGAGAGAGAGAGAGAGAGAGAGATTGATAAAAATATTAAATTTACATCCATTGCGTTTATATAATAGTTTAATTCACTCACTTTCGAGGAGCTAGAAACCTCCGTTCTCTCCTGAAGAGCAACAAGGCTCCTGGCCCGGACGGGATTCCCAGTGAGGCTTTAAAGAAAGCATTTTTAATCAACGCTGACTTGTTGTTGAGAATGTACAATGCCTGTTTGGTAGAAGGGGTGTTTCCGGCTCCCTGAAAACAGCCAGGCTTGTACTGATCAGCAAGGGCAAAGGTGATCCCGAGCTGCCGTCGTCCCACAGGCCTCTCTGCATGTTGGACACGGCTGGAAAGCTGTTCGAGAAGCTGATCCGTTCCCGCCTGACTTCTGCCGTGGAAGCTGCCGGGGACTTATGCCCCCGTCAGTACGGCTTCAGAAAGGGACGGTCAACGATCGACGCTGTCACCGGAAGTTCAGAGAGCTGTGGAGAGAGCCGAGAGCCACAACCATTTCTCCCGCCGAGTAGTGCTTCTTGTTACGCTTGATGTCAAGAATGCCTTCAACTCTGCGAGGTGGGTCGATATGCTGGATGCGCTTCGCAACACCTTTCGTATTCCTGCATATCTGTTGCGGCTCATCGAGGATTATCTACGCTCTCGAAGCCTGATTTATGACACGAGGGACGGAACGCGGACGATGGAAGTCACTTCTGGTGCCGCACAAGGTTCAATACTCGGCCCGGATCTCTGGAACGTTGCCTATGACAGCCTCCTGAGGTCCGAGATGCCTGAGGAAACCACTTTGGTTGGGTACGCCGATGACGTCGCAGCTCTCATTGCTGCACGCAACGTTGAGCTGGCCCAACTGAAGTTGAACCGAGTTATGCGGGTGGTCAACAACTGGATGTCCGATCACGGTCTCTCACTTGCTCTCAGTAAGACGGAGATCGTGATTCTCACGAAGAAGAAGATCGACACCGTCGTCCCGTTTCGAGTGGGAAGGGAGGTGGTCACATCAACTCGTGCCGCCAAATACCTCGGGGTTATGGTGGACACCAAGTTAAGCTGGAGGGATCAGATCTTCCGTACGGCGGACAAGGCCGCTAAGGTAGTGACTTACCTTAGTAGGCTGATGGCCAATGTCGGGGGTCCCCGATCCAGCAGAAGACGTCTGTTGATGTCCGCGGTCCAGTCCGTGCTTCTTTACGGGGCAGAGGTGTGGGCAGGCGCTCTAGATAAGGAGTGCTACAGGTTGCGACTCGCCCGGGTTCAGCGTCAAGCTGCGCTCCGGGTGTGTTCCGCCTACCGGACAGTGTCCGAGCCTGCCGTCCTGGTGGTCGCCGGAGTCATCCCTGTCAAGCTCTTGGCAGGGGAGAGGAAAGCGATTTATCAGAGACAAGGCGAGATCGGCAAGGACACGGCAAGAACAGAAGAGCGCTCCCGAACCTTCCAGCAGTGGCAACACAGCTGGGAGCACGACACCCGAGGACGATGGACTGCGCGACTTATCAAGCAGATCCAACCATGGGTGGAACGGCGGCATGGGGAGGTGGACTACTACCTGACCCAATTTTTGACAGGTGACGGCTATTTTCGGTCGTACCTGAACCGGATGGGAAAGACCGGTTCACCGGACTGCATTTATTGCCCGGGTGTTCCCGACGATGCGGAACACACATTCTTCCGCTGTCCCCGTTGGGAAGGGCCCCGCCTGGAGGCCACACAAATCTTTGGTGTATTTTCGGTGGACTCGGTCTGCCAAAAGATTTTGGAGGATGAGGGCAACTGGGATTGTTTGTCACAGTTCGTCCGGGGCATCCTCCTGGAAAAGAAAACCGATCTGGACCGCGAAGTGGCCCAGATCCCTTGATCGAGCGGCTGGATAAGGAGCGAGCCCCACGGGCGTAAGCCAAATTTAGGCCTAGCCTGACGTAATGTGACAAACAATTCCAGGTTAGATTCCTAAAGAGTAGAGGAGGTTTTTTAGTGGGTAAACCCGTTTTTAGGGGAGCCCCACACTACAGGCTGGCCACCTGTGTGCGTAATGCATTTTTCCGCCTCTCCCTCAAAAAAAAAAAAAAAAAAAAAAAAAAAAAAAAAAAAAAAAAAAAAAAAAAAATATATATATATATATATATATATATATATATATATATATATATATATATAATAGTTTAATTCATTAGTGAGTATTATTTTGTATTATTTTAGAAGCATAAAAATTTGCACTGAAAATATTATAAAGTATGGTATTATATACCATAAATCATTCTATTCCTTTTCATACCTATAGTTCCCATATCAAAAGGAAATGCAATTAATTGCATTTTAATTGCATTTTTCATTACACAAATACACTTAAAATGCCTTTTGTAAATTGCATTTGGCTAAATGCAATTAAAATGCAATTAAATGCAATTAAAATATATTGTTAATGCATTTTTGGAGCATTTTAAATTCAATTATTAAGCATTTTCCTAAATGTTTTAAAATCGTATTTAAAATACATTTTACTAAATGCATTTAATGAAATGCAATTTAATTGTGATTAAAATGCAATAATAACACATTTTGAACGCATTTTTAAAATATTTTAAAATGCAATTATTTAGCATTTTCTAAAATGTATCAAAATTACATTTTAAATTTATTTTGCGAAATGCATTTGTCTAAATGAAATTTATATGTGATTAAAATGCAATAAAAACACATTTTTAGAGCATTTTAAATGCAATTATTTAGCATTTTCTAAAATGTACTAGAATTACATTTTAAATGCATTTTGCGAAATGTATTTCGCTAAATGCAATTGAAATGTGATTTAAATGTAACTAGAATACATTTTTAATGCAATCTTAGAGCATTTTAAATGCATTTAATTAGCATTTTCAAAATGCATTTAAATTTAATTTAGAATGCATTTTGCGAAGCGCATTTATACTTACAGACTCATTCTTACATAAACGCTAATTTGTTAAAACAGCAAAAAAAGCTAATTCGGTGTGCAGATTCCTTGGCTAAAAATAGGAACATTAAATATATTTATGCTTATCACCACACAAAGATTTGTTGTCCTTAACTCTTCAAATATTCATGAATTACCCTTGAAAACTAAATTTAGTTCTCAGTTTATTTTAAATTGTAAGTTGATATAAAAGTTGATATAAATAAGTTTTTAAACACATTTTAGGAGGTATAGTTGGTCGTTGGTGTAAACATAATAGCCTAATTACCTTGACACTACAATAAAAGTAAATTAAAACCAAAGAGCAAAACTCTGCCAACCCGGTACTGATAAGCAAAACATACAATACAAAATAAATATTCAATGTAATGTAAAAATTGTGAGGGAAATATTTGAGAATAGTCCAAGAAATGTTGAGGAAAATGTAAATTAGTTGGCTTCCTGTTCGGAATCTCAATTGTATTTGGTTTGATTGCACCAATCATTAAACAAAGTTTCTTCTGATGTCCTTTATCAAAGTATTATTAATAAAATAATAGTGGCAAATCTTTAAAATCAAGGCACTATTTTTTTTAAATATCATTGTAATTTGATGCAACTCCGCAGTTTTACAATCGCAGTTTGAATTGATATGATGAAAATATTTTTAAATTTATCTATTTGTAGGTTTTTATATTTTAAAGTTCAAGACATGAAATAAAACGGTGAATTGAATGAAAATTAATTGGGTTTATTTCGTTAAACTGTACCTAATGACGTCTTTCAGAGGTTATCTTATAGTCCTGAATCAAACAATTCATCACTATTTTTAATAAATAATATTTCTTTTTATTGTTTTGAAATATATTAAAATACGTTTCTAATACATAAAATAGATTGATAAAGGTAAATATTATTGTTTAATTTGTTATAATTTGTGCAGTAAATTTACCAAAAAAAATAATGTTGATCCTTTTACACCACTTGATCGTAGAATTGGTTTAAACGTACTAAGTTTGATACAGTTTGCCATAATTATTTCTTATACAATATAAGTACAAGGACCTTTTTTTAAATACATTTGAACTAAGCACCTGTCTTAGGCTATAATATTGCAGAACAGGATACCAAGTTAACAATAACGTCTTAACATTCCATCAATTATTCACGGCCACAAACAGGGTATGAGAGGAAACATCCCTTAGTGCTTGTAGACACAATACTGAGGTGGTATTTTACTCAAACGGGGCCTCATAAAGTACTTCATCCTTTGCCCCACACGCAGACGTGTAGTCTTTGGGGGGGGGGGGGTGGGGGGGGTTCGAATACGTTTGATTTATTTATTATGTTTTTATACCCTATTTATTTTATTTGGAAAATAAATAATCTGAATCTGAATTTGATTTGACTCTTTTTTCTTTAGGCCTTAGTATCTTAGTCTAGTGGCACAAGGAATTTCGTAATAAAATTCACACTATGTACAGTATCAAGGATTTTTATAATTAGAGAAAATGTATTTTAATTGTTTTAAAAAGTGAGCTATATTTTATACTAAAAATCAGAACTAATATATTTTACAAAATGATAATTAAAACTCGTAATGTACAATATTTGAAATAGTTTCTTTCCACAACTATCAAAGATAATTTAAGTTTATAGTATAAGGTGTAAATGGATGGAAGTAAATCCAAAGCAGAAGTCGTATCAAATAATATTAACCGATGAGACCTATGCTACTAATATGAAATTTTGAAATCAATGCAATAGAATTTTTACGTGAACAGCGTTTTTGCTGTTCTTTATATTTTCTTTCTATTTGTATATTTGTGAATTATAATTTTAAAAGATCCATAGTTTAAGGTTATGTGTTATAAAGGGACAATCCCACTCACAGGCGATTGATGCCTACGTGGAATTTATTTCAGTACCGGTATGTAATTTTGTTGTAACCGTGTTTATTATGTAATGTTTTTCTGGAATAATGATGTTTTTACTTTGACTTCAATATGGATGCGTTTAGGTAAAAACGCTATTTTTCTTCGTTGCAAAGCTAGCAGCTTCTCAACTTGAGTTTCCATGAATATGTAACCAAAGCTTCGTAGATTAAGTTGTCACTCAAGTTTTCTTTTGTAAACTTATTTTTCCTTCAGTTTTGAGTGGTTTTATAAATGCTAATTTAAATACACTTGGTAAAACATCGGTTTTGTCCTCTCAAAGATGTTTTAATAGAACATTATACGTACTCGTATATGATAACAATGACATGTATGGCTTATGTATTTTCTAACCCAAAGAAAAACAGTTTTCAATAATTATTTCTGACCAATGAAAAAAAAAATAAAATTAAAAAATTAAACATGATTTACATGCTTGATATAATATTACACATACACCTCTTAAAAAAGTACCATTAAATAGTTCTTTTTCTTAAATTACCTCTAACACGTTAATTAAACACAATTACACTGTATGATACAATTTTACAATATAAATTAATATTACTCCGTTTCAGTGTGATTGTCAAGTCAGTAGGCCTACTTCGACATTGTTTAAAATTACCCCTTGTATTAACGATAGCAATTTTCTCCTGACTTGTTCCTTGTGACTGGAAACATTACACAATTGAACCATGAAATTATTGGGATGACAGTCTGACGTCGTTCCGTTAAAAAATAGATAACAGTTTTTTACTTGTTCCTTTTTTCACACGAAACGTACCATAAATATTTATAGTTATTTTTTCCACCCCACATTTGTCCTATTTTGATATATATTTTGATATATATATATTTGATATATATTTTGTCATATATCCACATTTGACTGGCTGGGTAGCTGAGTGGTTAAAGAGCTCGCCTTTGAATCTGAAGGTAGCCGGTTCGATCCTGAGAAAAGTTAGTGCTTTTTGATGGTTCGATACTGGACCCAGCTGCCTTTGGTCATTGGGCTATTAATTAATGATCCTGACAAATAAACCAGCTGATATTTGTCAGTAACAAAGCTACACCTCATCTGATCCATCACAATCATCACACTCATCCCTTCAGTCATACTCACCTTAAAATACGCACCACAGAGTGCGTCGGTGTTTCAAATAAAGTATCTAAAAGTATGAGGGGTGATCTTTCAAGCAAATAGAGACCAATATTTAAAATATTTATATCCAAAATGATGGTATTTTTCTTCCCCTATGGTGATAAGTATATATGTTTTTTATATTCTATTTATAAACGTGTTATATGTGATGTATAAATCTACGTAGTGCATTAAGTTTTTATTAAAAGAATTTGTTTTCAAATGTACTTGTTTATCGTGACTATTAATGAACTGTAAGTAATCTGAGGGTTGAATATTTAGAATTATGTATAACTTTACAATCAGCTTACACTCTAAAATCTAATAAACTCCAGCTTTCTTGTACAAAAAACTACAATAAATGAATTTTTCAAATAGAAAGTAATGTAACTAATTTTATATGTTAGAAACTGTTCCATTACAGAATATCAAACTGTCTAGTAGTCAGTCTCTTCTTTCATAATTGTATTTATATGTAATAATGGTAACATTCCAATATTTCCCTTACGTCTATTAATTAAATCATACTTTATTACCGGCAAAAAATCTTTTAGGAAATTTAAAACTCCTGAAATGATTTAATCATTTTCTCACCAAGTCATTTACAACAATGAACTGACACGAATCTGTCAATCCATGTTTTGACAGTTCAATTTTTATCAGGCAATCCATCTCTATATCAGATTCTTCCACTGCATTACAAAATCAATGGGTAAAACAAAATATTTCATATATTTCACAATATTATTTTTTTCTTAATCATAGTAAATATTGTGTATTGAGTTTTTATATGTTTACTGCATTACCTTACAAATTCATATATAGCTAATTGTAATCAAAATATATTTTGCATTTTATGAGTAACAGAATGTATATATTGAACAATAAAAATCAATTCATTAACATATTTATCACTGCCTTTTAGTTTTTTTTACGTACTTACCACTATTCATGCATTATCAAGTTAAGCACCAAATAATATATAAATTCTATATTTTTGTTGACTTTTAATAATAACATTAAAAAAAGACAAAACTAAACACAATTGGAGTTTAATTTGACCCCAGTTCTTCGACTAAGATCTCGACCACTTTCCCCAGTTTATATTTGTGTTTTCTGATTAGGATCCACTGTTTGGTTTTGGTTTTTCCTACGTCTTCTTGTTATTTATGTACTGTCAGTCCAGTTTCGGGAATAGATGGGAGAATATAACGCGTTACTTATTCCATAAAGGACCTTAGTTAAATAATTGAAAGAAATAAACATTTTGAACCCCAATCAATGGAAGAAAACCATAATATGTAATAGGAAACAACAATGAAATTCACTTCTGATACTCGCCTGACTCTTGAACAGATTTGTTTTGTTACATATTAGTAGATTGGCTTAAAATAATGACTCAACTCTTCCTACAGGTTCTTATAGATTTTGAGAAAGTCTCTTATCAATTTGGGTTAAATCACAATTGTTCCCCATAGTATCTAGTCCACGAAGGACTGAATTTTTCTAGCAGATAGCGACAGGGTGGACAACAATAATGGGCTGATCATCTGCAAATAAGCTAACCGCTGCGCTGGAAATAAGTGGCGTATAATTTAAAGAGCTCTGTAGTGGTTAGGGTATGTTTGTTTTCGGTACATAGCATAATCTAATGTAGCACAACCTAAACCAACAACTGCAGCACACCATAACTTTATTTAGTCTGTTTTTTGTAGGGAAGGCACGTTAACAGAAAATTAAATCATCTTTATTTATAAATGGTTTTTTCATTGATACATTTTACATAATCTAAACTTTCAGCGATGAAATGGCCACCATGACGAATTGACATTGAACTGACGAATTGAAAGGCCTAAGGAGCGTCAAAAATAATAAATTTCTTAATTTGTAGAATTATTTTTTTTCATGATTTTTATTTTTATATTTTCAAAGGGTTTAAATTAAAAATTTTTTGCTTTTTGGATCCATATCATGAACAAAATTGCATGATTAAAAAAATTAGGTATATATAATACTTAATTATTAGTATATGGCACATTATAGTATGGGATACTATTATAATAAAAGATGGAAATAATAATGACCACAATTATTTGAAAGAAAGTTTAAGGTTTACAAGTTCGTTTGGGGATTACGTAGAAAAATGTCCAGTTAACATCGCAGTGACGAACAGTTTTTTCACGGGCACAATGGCTGCTTTTATTTTATGCTGATAGCATTTAACTGTAACAAATGTGGTAGCAGTTTAGTTGGTATTTTATTGCTTGAAAAAATGTTGGTGGTTCCGTGTTGTTCCGAAGCTTAAAACAAATATAGTGGTTTTTATATTACTTTTCATGTTATTTATTTTTCGGTTTTCTGTTAATTTATCATTAATTTCAAAATATAAATTTTTATATAAGAAACACGATCCCGATGAAGAAAACTTTCGGTCTTCTCTAAAGGGGTTTATTTCAAAATAATAAGTGATATAGCGTATTTAAGACATCGATATCCCAAATTGTCTTTATTAAAGATACACTGATTCAGATTTTTTATTTATAACATGTATGTCTCTACGTTTCATTATGAATGTGTCATTATGATAATTTATAAAAAGTGAAATTACTTTTAGGGCCAATATGTGGCTGTAAAATCAAAACCAGTTTAAAATTTTATTTAATAATTTTTTAATCAAAATTAATTTTTTTTACCTTTGATATGTAGCCTTTTTTCCACACCACAAAGTGGTTTTGTTTCAACTTTGTTAATGTATTTATACCATTTTAACCACTAAAATACACCACCTGAGTGAGTCTGTCTGGTTTAAACATTTTAATTAAATTTGAGAGCAGCACAGGGTTACATTAACCCAAATTCGTGTCCCCGCTTCCTTTGATGTGCTTTACAGGTTTCATGAACAAGTTGGTCGTTCTAGATTCGCAACACTCTGCAACACAAATATTTTACGATATATCATAGTTTTTCATGTAAGTAATTATTACATAAGTAAATTATATTATATCGTGTAAGATACATACGTACATATCAACATCTTATAAATACAGCACAAGTTTTAGGACTACAGCTATTGATTTAGTTCGTGTTCTTGGTTACGTACCTTAGCATTTAAGTATACGGTCAAACTAATTAACTAAAAGTTCTTTTTACATTAGATGGAGTTTTTGTTATAGGGAAGTATCAATCGTAAAATAGGGAAATCAATTCTATATTACAAGAAATAAGTTTAGTGTTCAAAAGATGAATATTTATACTCAATAAAAATTAACATTTTGGAAAGAAATGGATTGTTACAACGTACACTGTTATGAAAAAGTAACGGTTAGGAACCAAATAAATTGAACAAATGTGGAGAAAAAAACATATTTTTTCACAAAAATAAACCACTTTTGAAGGTTGAAGCCTAGGTTGTATGCCTAAATATTTGCAGTTAATATACAATATACTTACAATTTACTTAAAATTTGTAAATATAGTACAGTAGTACTTGGGTTTACTCAAAATAGTCAACATTTTAAAACGTTATTATTACAGTAAGGAAATGTTGGGCCAAAGATAGCATCGTTTCAACATTCGCTCATTTATTCAATAACGTAAACAGCTCCAGTCTGGGACTATTCCCTGGGGCAAACGTTTTCATTCTGTTGGATATATGTCCTGGGCAATATTGTACATATATGTATGTTCGTATACCTCACCATACATGCATTTCTTCTAAAACGTACACACATTTGTTTTTTATAACCCAAGTGTCCAAACACGTTGCACACATCCATAGTTTTGTTTACTGTATGTCCCAAAATAAGACCTAGGACTCTTAAAATTTTAATGGCTGTAAATAATAAAGAAACAAGTTTCAGTACTCAGCATTTACACGTACCCTTTTCCTTAAAATAGTGATTCATCTCGTTAAACTTATTTTTAAACCAAATAAAGTAGCATATCATTGCGATAACGAATGACGCAAACAGGACTTCAAAAGAATAATACATTAAAAATAGCAAGTCTTAAACTTTCTATTAAAATGATATTAGACAAAATAAAACATGTAATTACTTCCATAATATTCAATCCTTCTAAGTCAGGTTTTCCATAAATTACTCAGAATATGAAGACTTTTAAAAGTATGGGTTAGTCGAATGTAACCAAAGCGTTCAAATGGTAATTAAGACTTCGAGTCAATATCGTCCACAAGGGGAAATCTTAGCTTAAGTCAGATTAGTCTTAAAAAATAATTAGATGCCTATATTAAAAGTAGTTCGTTTGAATATTAACGCGGTTAAAATGTTATGAAGGGGAAAAGGAGCTAATTTTTTAATTTTAAACTCCAAGTATGATTGCTATTGATATTTAGATAGCTTTCGTGTTCTTTTTAATATGTATTGTTAAAATATATAAGATTTATTACATCACAGGAAAATGACTAAGCAGTGAAGTAAATCATATTTTTTTATGTTACACTAATTAGAACTAAGTTTTACTAATTTACTAAATTTTTTAAAAATACATTACAGTGGTCCATAGAATTCAGAAAGGGAAATTTGGAGTAATTTAATTCAGTAAGTATTGATAGAAAGTCCCTCTTATAAAATACTAAACAAGATTAACTCATAATCTTAAAAACAAGATAAATAGTAATATAAACAGTGTTTACGAAATAATGCCTGTAACTATTGTTATCTTTTGATCAGTAAAAGTTAATAATGTGACTACACTGTTATGAAAAGCAGATTGAAACGAAGCACCGAAATTAATGCTAATTAAAGTAAGTGATTTGCAAAGCAGAAATTGAAGAGGTCTATGACAGCATAGGTCAAGAAGCAATTTTAGTTGATTAAATTGAATATCTTTTGCGCAAAACGTAGCCAAAAACTCAAAAGCAATTTCCTTTTAAGCACTTTTATATTTATTAATAGTTTTTGTGACAAATACTCAGATAAATCAAAATAATTAGGTTCTTCACGCCCAAAGTGATCTGGATTATTAACAACTATCTTTTTTATAGCAATATTTTTGAGGACTTAACAAAAATAAAATTTGGCTACCACAGAGATAAAAATTGTTATAGTCGTTCGCAAAGCTGTTCTCCAATACCTTTTAGGGTTTCCATACTAAAAAATATTTCTTTTTGTAGTTAAAGATTTTATTGAATAGGTGGCTAGTAATATTTATTCGCTTAGCTCTTTTAAGTTTCACTTAATTATTATTATTTTTTTTTTTTTTAACTAGTTTGTGCCTCTAATGAAAATTCTTCTCAAGCCATGTGAGATAAACATTATGTAGGTAAATGAAAAGCACCTTTAGCATTTTCTAACTTAAGCACCGTCAAACTCCCACAATCAGGTTCTGTCAAGGTACACACTAACATCACTCTTAGCTCGAAAACAGAAAATTTTACTACCTAGACACTACGGCATATTTTTGTACCAAAAATAATTCACGAAATTAACAAAATCAATACATAAATTACTAAACTAGTCATACTATCTGAAATTGATAAAATTATTTATAAGTTAAATAGGAATATTTCTAGCCCTATTCTGATGTTCATATAAATATATCTTTTCAGTACTAAATATTGTTGTCAATAATTAACTAACAAAGTCACATGTCAGTCAGTGTCTGTTAGTTTTTACACCCCGCAATTTTTTGCAAAATGTTTTCCCCTCCAAGCTTAGACATTTTAAACTTTTGATATAACTTTAAATATAATGCATAATATTTCATACTTACATTACCAATAAAAACTTATATTAGAGGTAATAGACACATTTTAATTCATTATGCATAAATAGTTTAATCATATAGAATAAGGAAATTTATTGACAGTTAAAAAACAAGCCAACTACAAATACCAACAAAAATTAATATTTTAAAAAACTACGGTAATTAAACTGCTATAAACAGTACGGTGGGTCATATTCAATGGTGTTGAGCTAATGCAATAATTTTATTTTTGAGTTTAGATTTTTACATATTGACTTAGTTTCTCTGCGCAGTATAATTATTCTTAACACTTTTAAATTGGCTAAATGAGCTAAATGAGCCGTACGATATAAAATAATTTGTGAAACTTATATATTACATATAAATCTTAAAAAAAATCAACAATAATGTATATCAAATAATAAATATATTGTTTTATACCCTAATTAACCATCAAACACGGTTACGACAAGACCTAATGAAGTTTGCAGGAAGGGATATGAGAGTTGTGCACTTTGGGCGGATAATTTCCTCCCTTAGATTGCCCCAACCTACAGATGTTGGTCCAACTACTGATTTGCAACTCTCCCAAACTGTGGCGATTTCTTTGATCAATGCAGATAAAATATAGACATGACTTTCACAAATATAATTTAAGAATGGAAATATTAGAAGGGGACTAATTTACTAATAAGATTGTAGTTTCCTTTTGAGTAGAAAGCCCTAAATATCGGACAATGTATAACAAAATATAAATAGTGATTCATAGTCAAGCTATTACTGAGTGTGCTTTAATTACTTTGGAAACTATAGTATTCAAAAGTATTATTAATTGTAAGATAGTTCGCCCTATTCAATTACCTCCGGCGCTTGGTTTGGTCACATTTTGTCAGTTGAATATAGCAGATCCAGAGATTACAAAGGTCTTTTTCCGTTGTTTAAATATAAATGTATAACATTTTAAATTATAAAAATAAACGTTTGAAGTTAATCAATAGTTAAATGAAACAGTTTTATTTTATTATCTTCCTTTTTAATGGTAATTTTACATACATGATTCATGTGCATTTATTCCACATGCTGATATTTAAAGAAGTCTCTATTAACAATATATTTTATTAATTTCCTCAGCTATATAAAATGGATTTGTTATATGTTCAGTAATTTCGGGTCTCACATATTACTGTTACGTTTTGAATAGATTTTTTACAGTGTAATGGATGCGAAACAGTATAATGCGAAGCTTTATAATGCGAAGCACTATGCTTTGAGTCTATGATAATCCACTGAATCCATCGATAGCTCACTATATTATCCCATTCCAATGATATTTGTTTCACTTTTGTCTGTAACGAAGCTACATGTCATCTGATCCACCACGCTCATCACATTCACCCTTCAGTCATTCACCTACTGAACGTACGTTCGCCATACAATTGAGTATGTCGGTGTCTCAAGAAATGTATTAAATATGTTTAACTAGCTTGTTTGCTCCCTACAAATACTCATTTAGTAAAACTTTTTGTTAAGCTTCGTAAACATGTGAAACACATTTAATTTGACAATATGGACATAATTGAGAAAAAAGGAAGAGTACCACCGTCGCAGCAGACCTGCGTAATCAACGAATTCATAATGGAATTTTAGTATATTTTCTATTTCTCACACCATATGGATTTCGTTGGTAAATATAAGTTGAACCCTAAGTAGTGAATGTACATAGTACATTTTATCAAGTTATGTTGTTCTTTTTATTTCCCCCATACACCTCACTGGAGTGAGTGCTTGGGTTTGCCTCCATATGGGTTTTGGAAACAAATAAAAGTTAAACATTTCCAAATGAATGTACATACCAAACTTTATAAAGATATGACAATGAATAAGCAAGATTAAAGGTTTTGTTGATTAACATGGAAAACATAATTTTTGGATTTTCTCCACAACCATTTGAGCTAAGTTAAAAATCAAAGCACTAAATTGTTTTTAAGCTCTTTTAAAAAGTTTAATCTAAATTGTTGAATAAATTAAAGTAAAAAATCCAAAAACTCTTTTTTACCATTTTGAAACTTCATAAAACCCCGTTCCCATGGTTCGAACTCATTCAAATAGACGCTGGCTTACACCCTTGAACCCATTATCATATTTTAATGGGTACAAGGGTGTAAGCCAGCGTCTATTTGAATGAGTTCGAACCATGGGAACGGGGTTTTATGAAGTTTCAAAATGGTAAAAAAGAGTTTTTGGATTTTTTACTTTAATTTATTGAAGTAAAGTAATAAAGTAAAGTAATAATGTACATGTATGTAGATATACATTGTGGTTGAAAAGTAACCTGAAGGCCCCCCACCCACCGCGTTAACATTGTAACTATTTGAGATATTTAAAAATGGTTTTTGAGGCAACCTTATTGGCCACGAGGATATTGTACCATCATTATTGTAGCCCCTCATATCCAAGATGGTTGCCGCAAAACGATTTCAACTATCTAAAATAAAATAGTTAAAAAGTTAAGGAGAGGGTGCAACCAATCTGAACGAACGGTGTTTTTGGCTTCTAGGGAATTCAATATGAAAAAGTATCATGGTCCCGGGCTTAGATCTTACCGTGACTACTACCGTAATAGCGTATTCTCTATAGGGAAATTTGTTAAAAAGCTTTTGAAGGGTAAACCTTTGGCAGGACAACTTCAGCTTGGCAGTACTTTTGATTGCAGACTGACACGGAATTGTCAGTCCATTTCGTGACAGCAGAATGGTATCAGCACTCAATCTCTACTGCAGTTACAAAACTATAAGCAAAAACTTTACCCAATCCATATATTCAATAAATTTTAGACATCGAACATTGTAAATGTTGGGTGTTGAAAGTGAAAATATTTAACCAAGAGATTACATATTGACAATCTCTCATCCAATCTCCCCCTTTACCAATTTTATAACACGATCAAAACGATAAAACATTGAAAATTTAATCAATTCTTTAATGATCAACTTATAAAAAAATTATTCATAAGTACGTCATTTTTATATTTATATAAACCTTTGACTTTATATGACTCATTTTAATGTGTTCTAAATGAAATATGAGTTATTAAATTAATTAATAGGAGGGTTTCCTTATTGTGTTTTATGTTGTTGAATTAAACAAAGCTAACAAGCAACCCAATAGCCACGTATAACATTAATTTGTTTTATCATTATATAGTGCTATGAATACACCAGACATCGTTTTAAGTTAATGACTAGGACCCTTTAGATCTATTTCACCTATTTCATTTTCCATAGAATCCCATTTCAACAGTTTAATTAACTAGTTTTATATGCAAAATTATTAATTGATCAATATTGAAAACAATTTAATTACGTGTACTGTCCCAAAATGATATAAGATTTTTTAATCATGTAGTTAATGTTGAGGACCAATGAAATGTTTTACAGTAGTATGTTAATTAGCTAGAATGTTTAATGTATCACTGATAATATTAAACATAAGGTACCATGTTTTGCTCCTTAGAATTAAATAACTAAAAACTACATATTTCATTGGGCATTGGCGAGGTGCCCAACATTTTATAGAATGGTTTTTACGTATCTACATTTACAGTACTACCACATTATTGCAAGAGGGATGGCTTTTGGTCGGTTTCAAACATATTCCATATATTGGCCGTATATACGACGGCCAGCTGACGGCTCTTGTATGCATAAAGGGAACGACCACACCGTTTTGAGCAGATTGCTACAGGTGTGGAGTTGTGCCGGTATTTCATTGCTGGTGATAAACGAGTTTATTGCATGAATGAAAAGTTCAAATTATGTAAATTATTTTGTACTGTGTCTGTAATATAAATGTAATATAATGCCATTAATTACTGTCTTATAAGGTTTATCCCAAGATTTCCATGTTAAGTTGGTGTAGTTTATTTTTTATATTTTTATATCTTGTTTATAAATTTTTAGGTTTCCATCTCTAAAATGATTTAATTATGTACTACTGGCTTATTAGGTCGCTAAACATCAATATACGCCTTTAAAAATTTAATTTTTGAAATAGATAAACTAATTGTGACAAATATTTTCACAATTAGTAGAGGACCGTCCTGAATAGAGACTGATTAATAAGTTTGTTGTTCTAATAAAATTTCATAGATATATAATTGTTAGGGATTTTACCTTTTATGCTCTATTTTTTGCCTACTAAAATTATTTTGAAAAATGAAATTAAAAAAATATAAAACAAGTAATTTGGTAATATCTAAGCATATTCATAAATAATAGAATCTGAATATAATTAAAACGGAATCTACCACTACAGGAATTTACATTATTTTTGTTAATCAAAAAGTTATTATTTTTGTTTCCTTAATGAATATTATAAAATAAATCTCATAATGTTTCTTTTAAAAACACAATAGTCTCAGTCTCTTTTCAACTCTTCAATTAAACCCAGTAAAGTGTAATTATATTGACCTAGATTTACTCTGCTTTCATACTAGTGCTTATTCCTAACTTGAAATTCACATTTTTCTAATTTTACATTAACACTTTAGAATATTCTAAATATTTTAAATTATATTTAAAAACCAGTTTTAACTTTTAAGAAATAAATAAGCGGATTCACGCTTAGCTGAAAAAACATAGCCTATATACAATAAATCCCCATAATAATGATTAAAAAATTTAATCGCGTCAATAAGGATTAGATAAAACATTCATACTGAGGAGAAATAATGATATTTACGATGCATCCACTGGACGCTATATTGATAATCTATAAAATTGTCAGTTGAAAAATCTGGATACCCTAACATACAGTGAAATTTAATTTTACTATAGATAAACAAGAAAAAAACACCATAACTAAAAACATTGAATACTCAAAGTTTGAATCACCTAACTCAACTCTTGTTTTACAATCGTAAATTACAGTTCGATGGCAATACAGCTGTTAGAAACTAATGTAGCCCTAATTGAATCCTAACATGTGTTTCTAAAAGATTTCTACGGTTAACATTTTTTATTTTGTTTAAACCATACTATTACATGATGATTTTGTTCTCTCTGGAATCGCCACAATTATTGAAATACATTAATTTAGAATGACTTTGATCGTTAAAAAAAACAATAGGCCCGCATACCTGCCGCACAGCGTTATCAGACCATACTATAGAAATTCTCTCCGACGATTATTGCAATCTAAACTGGATTTGGCATCACGAAAAACAATCTGTGATACCTAAAGTGGAGTGATGAAGTAACCTCAAAAATTTACTGTTGTTTGAATGAATATGTTCATTAAGGAGTGAAAAAATCGTCCAAGTACAATTTTTAGTGTAATTAAAGCAATCTGAAATAGGTAATTATTAATGTGGAACGATTTTAATTATACATTCATCTTTATTATTGTCAAATGCTTACTTAATATTAAATTTGATTATTTGTATATTAAACAATGTTTTTTACTAACTTTTGACATATATTTTGTAAATCAAAGAGTTTAATTGATCATATCAAACGTATTGTAATAATGAGTTGTACAGGGACCAATGGTAGCTTACAACTACATGTAATAAATTAGTCAAAATTAAAATTATCAATGCATATAGTTTGACCTGATAAACCTAGGTAAACTACTTTAATTAATATTAATGTTTGCAATCAATATATACCGTGTTCATTGAGTTTATTTAAATACTTTAAATATACATTTAGTATTCAAAATAAACGAGTTTTATATTTTATTCGATGTGACAAGTTATGCACAGAATTAACACCGTGAATTGGAAAACAAACTGTGAATAACGTTACGACGCTCGTTCATTTATTCACAAGTGTAAACAGCGTTAGCGAGGAATCCTTCCCGTGGGGAACGTGCCCCGTTCCGCTGGAAGCATTGCCGGAGAGATATTTTACGTGCACGTTGCTCATAAAGTAGCACATTTATCTCAGTTCCTGAATCCCTTCAGCGCTACTTACGAGCAAAAACTTAAGCATGATGATATTTTTCTATAATACATATATTCTAATACAAGTATTGAATTATAAGCATTATTAATCAAGCGGAAAGTGTAATTTAAGTGTCTTATTTGCCTATGATATGTACTCATTAAATTATGAAAATGAGGGAAAATAATCTATCGTCATAATTATGGTTTTGTTACTGTTATAAGGTATGAAAAAGTTTGAATCACGTGGCCAAATTTAATTACTGAGTGCTGAAATAATTTGTTCATATCACCCCAGGCCATTAAAAATACAAATTAAATACAAAAAAATTACTGACGACTAAAATTTACTTAATTAGCTACAATCAAGTTGAAACATTATGTAAAATAATAATGTATTATAATAATTATTATAAAAGTCCGTATATGATGAATATATAGTGAAATATGAAAATCATGACATATAATATAAATTAAATGGAATAAGAATTGAAAAATTTCAACGTAAGATAAATATTTCAAAATAATTGGGTGAGTCGGTGGCGTAGTAGTACTTCGGGATGTCGTGGGTTCGAATCCGCGTTCTGCCAGTGACTTTTATCAGTGCTTTTCACCTTGTACTGTAGCGGCTCACCCCCTTCCCATATCAAAAGGAAATGCAATTAATTGCATTTTAATTGCATTTTTCATTACACAAATACGCTTAAAATGCCTTTCGTGAATTTCATTTGGCTAAATGAAATTGAAATGCAATTAAATGCAATTAAAATATATTGTTAATGCATTTTTGGAGCATTTTAAATTCAATTATTAAGCATTTTTCTAAATGTTTTAAAATCGTATTTAAAATACATTTTGCTAAATGCATTTATTGAAATGCAATTTAATTGTGATTGAAATGCAATAATAACACATTTTAAATGCATTTTAAAAATATTTTAAAATGCAATTATTTAGTATTTTCTAAAATGTATTAAAATTACATTTTAAATTTATTTTGCGAAATGCATTTTTCTAAATGAAATTTAAATGTGATTAAAATGCAATAAAAATACATTTTAAACGCATTTTTAGAGCATTTTAAATGCAATTATTTAGCATTTTCTAAAATGTATTAGAATTACATTTTTAATGCATTTTGCGAAATGTATTTCACTAAATGCAATTTAAATGTGATTTAAATGCAACTAGAATACATTTTTAATGCAATTTTAGAGCATTTTAAATGCCTTCTTAGAGTATTTTAAATGCATTTAATTAGCATTTTCAAAATGTATTAAAATTTCATTTAGAATGCATTTTGCGAAACGCATTTATACTTACAGACTCATTCTTATGTAAACGCTAACTTATTAAAAAAGCAAAAAAAGCAAATTCAGTGTGCAGATTCCTTGGCTAAAAACAGGAATATTAAATATATTTATGCTTATCACCACACAAAGATTTGTTGTCCTTAACTCTTCAAATATTTGTGAATTACCCTTGAAAACTAAATTTAGTTCTCAGTTTATTTTAAATTATAAGCTGAGATAAAAGTAACAACTTCGTATAGTATAAATTTAATAAATTTTAAACTTAATGAGGGGTGACCTTCCTTCAGAAGGGTTGGGGTTGTCCCCTCATGGGTATTGCCACTCCTCAGTATCAGTGAGCAACTGCGGCAATACTTCAAGTGGTACCGTTGTTCATTGAGACTGCTAGGAAATGTAAATCTTTGTCCATGGATATTACCGTGGCTGCCACCACTAACTGGCAATCCTGTAATATTTTAATGTTGAATAGTCATTTAAATGCTATTAAATGTGATTTGAATATATATAAAATACAATTAAAATGTCATTAAATTGCATTTGAAATGAAATTAAAATGCATCAAAATTGTGATTAAAATGCAATTCTAATCCATTTTAAATGCATTTAAAATGCTGTAAAGATGCATCTAAAATGTGATTAAAATGCATTTAAAATGTAATTAAAATGTATTTTAAAATGCGATTAAAATGTATTAAAACTGCATTTAATTGGGCCAAAATTTGTATATTTCAAATGGAATTAATTGCATTTTAAAATATCATTAAAATATGATTAATTGCATTACAAAATGCAATTTAAATGTAATTAATTGCATTTTTAGAAATGCAATTAATTGCATATTTTTTGATATGGGTTACTTTGTCCAATACGATTCACGCACAGATCAATAGTCTATGTGGACGGGGTAAAGTAAGCCAAAAAGAGGTCCGCCAACCTATAAAAAAATATTAACGTTTTCTCGGGATGGATTGGATACATTTCTTAAAGTTTTATATACATGTTTCATAACGAAACATGATTACCGATGTATTAAGTGTATGAAAATGAAGTATTTAAACAGTAGACTAGATTTTCCTCAGAATTCGTATTTTTTCAGTAACAATTTATAAAAAAATCATTGTGATTAGTAATAAAAATTGATGATTAACTTATATCCCAATAATGCAATAGTCATTTAATTGTGTTTTCAATAATCATTACAAATTTAATAGTTTTTTCATCACTAGGATCAAAAGTGGCTTTTTTTAGTGCGCAATTGAGTTTTGAAAAACAGTTAAGCACTTAAAAGACACTTTGCTCCGAGTGGTACACAACGTATTTACCATAATGCAAAAGTACACTTTTAATCGTTGAAAATATCTGTAAAGTTGGATTTTTGAGGTTACATTTACAAAGTATTTAAGTATTAATATAAAATGTTTCTATTTCTGTTATTTACAAATGATCCTTTAATATAACGTTTTAATTTCATTATTCTGCATACAAAATTAATAAATAACACTTGGCAAACAGCTGACTTTTCAGTGCTGGGACCTAAAAAATATTCCAGCTGACTTTTCAGTCCTAGGACAGAAAAGGAATGATTTTGATACTATTGAGAGGGCAAAAACGGGCTGATTTCGTGCAGAATGATAAAAAATCAGTTGTTACCTGACTAAATTACTAAATATAATACAAGGCATGGAATTATTATTTATACAAAGGTAAAAATAGAAACTAGCTAAAATTAACACTTTTATATTTTAAATTAGGGAATTATTAAGTGTATTTTAATTTATAAGTGACCTTTAATTTTTTACTTTCTAACACCTAAAAGAAACTAATAGTTAGATGCAAATTGGTAAAGTTTAAAGACTTTATCAGTTTTGGGACGTACGTGACTGTGAATACACTTGAGACTCCTTGCTCTGAGGACCTCTCAAAGTAAATACAAACTTTATCTTAACTCAGCTAAAGACGTTCGCATTTTCAAGCAAATTATAAAAAAGGCATTCAGGATTAAATTATAAGAATAACAATAAAATTAATCAACTATTTTACTTTTGTTTATCTATAAAACTACTAACGGGGATTCAAGGTTAAATACAGAATTGAGGATTATAGTTAGTTTTACTATAACCCGGTTTTTAGATGCAACCCGAGCTTATATTTAAGATTTTATTTCCGACATTGTTATAGCCTAATGATATAGAAAAGACGGAAAGATTGAAAAATAGTACTTGTATCCTATGAATATGTGCAAGGTTCTGTCGGTATATCTTTATTAAAAACAACATTATTGATTAGTTTTAGTAATTTTTAACAGCCAGTATGTAATAAATAAGGTATTGAATAATAGGTTTAGGTATTGGTATCTAACCTACATGATAAATAATTTTTAGGAAATGTATCTCATCCATATTTGTAACATGACAAAAGAAATTTTATTTTTTTGTTGTGTTCTCTTTAAGGAAATTAATCTTATAGTTAGAAGTGATTGAATGCTATTACAGATCATTGCAGTATGGAATTTTTTACTTAAACAAATAAACATGAAATAAAAAAAAATTTTTTTTGGTAAAGCTTTCATTTAATAAATTATTTTATAGGCCTGTACAAGGAATAAGTTATTTATTTGTATTTAAATGTAAAAATAATCTTCCATTTTTTTTCAAAATTTAAATTGTTTAAATTATATACAATTGTAAAACACGCCAATAAAGTTTCAAAAAATTAATTATCATGAAGTACAAACAACATTTTGTTTTGTTTTCAATATTATGTACGATTAGTATGTAATAAATTAACACGTTTAATTCGCTGCTTCATTGTAAAGTATTGCTCGGGTTAAAAGCACGACCATATATCTTGATGACAGATTCATAATTAACTGTATGGCGTGAGAACAGTAATTTTCCCACTGTTTAATTCCTTAGCCACGCAATTCTAAATTAAACAAACCCAGTTTCTCACTCGTTTCTTTACAGGAGAAGAGCGTTTCTTTAAAACAAGACAGTCATATTTTGAAAATATATTGCAAGCTAAGATTAGATTATCCTCTTAAAAGTTTTACCCAAATACGTCCTACAACCTGGTATATTTATAAAAATGTATTTAATTAAATTCCAATAATTTTTTCCACAAAGTTACTAAATGGTTCTTATACAACCAAGTCTACTAAAATAAGTGGTCAATAAAGATGATAAATTTAATGCGATGCCTAGTTATTGAATATTATGAAAATTCAAACCATAAATAGTATTACATATTTATTTCAAAAGAAAAATATTTTTTGTTAATTTTTAAGATATTTTTTAAGTTGTCTTTATTTATAAAATAAAAACGGCATAGAATATATTTATGAAACACTAATATATTTAATCACGTTTTGAAAACCCGATATTTTAAAATTTTTTATTTGATTTTCATTGATGTTTCGTCAACTTCTGATTGCTTCTTATAATTATTTGAAGTGAAGGAACCTCTAAGCAGGTTTTTCCCTATGAGGCCCTATTTATTTTCGCATTAAAATGTTACTTTTTTTATAAGACTTACTTAATGTTTCTAATTGTTATTGTATATACCATATATATGCAACCATGTATGCATGTAAAAACTGTTTTGTGAAAATAAAAGTTTATTATATTCTATTATAGTTATCATAAGTATGCTTCAAAATAATTTTACGTTTCATAGGCCTGTACATTTTGTAATGAACTATATGTAGATTTGAAGCTACATTTGATGAATTTGATGCCAATCTTAAATTAGAAATATTATTAATTATTCATGCTTTTTAACAATACGATTGATAAATAATTATAATCTCAGATGAACTTTCAAAACTCAATTTCTGAACAGACTTAACTTGATTTAATTTCACCTACACCTACGTAGGATACGTAGGTGTGCCTGAGAAAGTTAGCTTATTATGTTCCAGTCTCACCTTTCAAGCCATCGCCCACCAAATGTAATTGGCTTATTTCACACATGAATAGTTTTGACTCAGTTTCTGATGACTTCAGTTTATTTTTCTTCAAATTAATCATATAATACTTTTTACCTTTTGGATTTAAGGGATGAATGTAAAATGTCACATACAGCTCAGCTCAATGACCACTAAGTAGGTCACGAGCAAATGACATAATCCAAATAACGTCATCAACGATGACGTCAAAATTTACGGCATCCAGTGACGTTCCAAATATGACGTCATGAGATACGTCATCATCGGTGACATTAATGACGTAATTAAAGGTCAAGTTCAAGCCAAAAGTTAAATTTATTATCAGTTCCTCGCATTTTAAATTGCGATTTGTACGATTTTAGGTGACCTTGAAGTCATTTGAGCAAAATTTTATCAGAAACTACAAAAACGTTTATAAATGTTTATATTTTTCTCTGTGAGTCTGTGAAAAATATTGTGATATACCACTCAGAGGCCATACAAACTGAACCAAAAGAGAAAATTATTTAAAATTCCATTTTTGTGTTAATTAAACACATACTAATTGCAAAACAAAAGAATCGTTAATTTTGTTTATTTATATTTTTTGTGTGTTTTAGGTAGAGCATTGTTCTTTCGAGTATCGTAAGTAAGAGCGTCATGTAAGATTACAAATAGATTTTCTTAACTATTTCTATAGCAAAAACAAATTTATCACTTCAGTGTTTAATTTAAAATTATATAGTAAATATCTTATATTTTAAGCTTCTTAAGGTTTTATCGCTTAAAATATTACGGATAATAGCACACTATAAAGTAATAAATCTAATTTTAGCTATGACTTTGATAAGGTTATTGTTGTTGTTCATTTCAATCACGAAACAAAAGAGGATCGGATTTTGAAACTAACTTGTGTGACATATGAACTTTATCGAGATGTTGTCAACCGAATTCCCTAAGATTTGTTTCGTAGTAAGATTAAACTTAAATTCAAACGTTACCAATTTAAGTTTAAATTATGTACTAGAGGTAAAGTTTGTCAGAGCTACCTGCAGAATGAAAATTGAAGTGTTATGTTGCATCAAGACTGGATATTCATGACAGCTTCCCCTTCACTATAACATAAAGTTTGTTATAAATGAAGTTTTTAATTCAGTTTTACTCTTCACACAATAAAGACTATTAATTTTTCACTGTTATTGTATTGTAAACTTAAGTTCACTTTGGAAACTCATTTAATACTAGAGATTTTTTTTTAAATAATAATTATATAATTTTAACTAAATCTTAGTTGAGGTGATTTTAGAGGAAGTTTATTTGTACCGTAATCTGAATAAGATTCATTGCACATACTTTTCATCCCCAGGCAAATTCATAGCTGAAAACCATAGCATGTTGAACTTGAATAAAAAACATAAATCTATAAACAAATTCAAAAAAATATTTAAATAAAATATTGATACAATTTTTACAGTATTTTAAAGTTAAAAAACACATTCAAAGCTAGTTTGTTAATGAGATTGTTACTGTAAATATGCAAAATGTTGTAGTAAAAAAACCTTTAGGATAATTCAACACGTCCAAACACAACTTAACATAAAATATAGTTTTGGAAATGTCTGACATCAAGGTGACTGTCTTAACGCACAACTGTAATGTATTTCATTTAAATCTGATCTCCTTGGAGCTGTATTCTTGTCTTCTGTTTTCATAATGATATTCCGTTGCAGAAAAGTAAATGGTTACTTATTGTATGAAATTGGTAGATGCAATAACAACAATAGTATACTAAGTATATCTAAAAAAAGCTGGGATTCTTTTAGTTAGGTTTAGTAGGTCTCTTCATATTGTTTCGATTGTTACAGCGAATTTATCTTATCACACTTTCTAGAACTCTCTTTTCAATGTATTCTCAATGATGTTGTTTTTTTAAAAGCTTTCCTTTAATCCTTATTAATCTAAATGTTTGGTCACACCTTTTTTATGCAGCTATTTTCAACCCTTGACGTTGTGGTACTATAGTGGTTCTTTTTCTGTAAGATGTTATAAAAGGTGGGTTGTTAGCCAATTTAGTCCTAAGCTGTAAAAAATGAGCTAATGTCGAGGTTCTCAGCGGGCATAATGTTGTGATTTTAAGGGGTTTTTTAGTCTAACAGCACTATTAAATATAAGTGAAAGATGAATACGAAAATATCGACTGGATCTGAAGAAATTTAGATCAGCTGATGGTTCAAGGAAAATATCAGAAAATATCAAGGAAGAGGTAGAACCAATTTTGGAAGCAAAAGTTTTATAATAAAACGTTTGAATAGCTCAAAAATATCTCCATATGCTCAGCATTATATCCAAAATATAGTACTTTTTTAGTCCTCGATCATTTTCAATTGTTAAAATCGCACTTGAGCTTAAGTATAAAATCAACCATTCTTATTTGATAAAATTGTATAAAGCATAAATATAATCAATGTTATTCTAAAGAACGATAACGTTGAATTTTTAATGTGGCAGCATAAACTAAACAGTATCTGGTTCATAATCCTATATACTTTAGTAAGCCAGTCCCATAACAACAAAACAACAGACGTGTTGCATTATCCCAGTAATCCTCGCCAGAACCGCAAGTTTACACATTAGAGAGAACACAAACATCATTTTACGACTTTTTAGATGCGTCTAGCCTTAACAACAAGTGCTCCTTAAAAACGTTTTGAATCTAGCGCTGTCTCTTAATAGTAACTTCGTTGACTTTGTGTCGGATATAAATTTTTTAAGTTATAACTATTGTATATATTTGTGTACTGGAACTAACAATCCTTTTTATTTTTACAAATAATTTCTAACGCTGTAACCTTGTTATTGAAGAATGTTTATTAGCAATTGAACAATATTCGTTTTAAGTTTAACATAAAAGTTTGAGGTTTTAAAACTTTTTAACTCTTATAAAGATCTTACATAGGTGATTTCAGTGTATATTACGAGGGCAAATGATCACATGCAGTGCACTAGTACAAAATGACACCAACAGGATTGATAGTGGCAGTAGCGTTAAAATGTTTGCCTTTGTGGTTCCCGAGTTTTTTGCTCTTTGTTTTATTGTGAAGAATCAAAGTTGACCACTCAGAATGCTGTTTCTGTACTCGAAAGGTCCTCGTATTAGGTTAAAACTTTACCAATGGCTGTATGTATTGTGAAACTCGTTTCTTCAAAGCAAAGTACAGAGTTAGCAAGTTTTGGACACTAATGGCAATCGTGTTATGAACCTCCTTCGTGTGTCATTTTGGAATTGAAAACTGCATGTAATTAGTGGATTATGCAACTATCGCATTATGAAGTCCTTCAAACTACAGGGTAAATGTAAGAGCACGAGCGAAGCGACTATACTTAATATCTCGCGAAGGCTTAAAGGTTGAATACAATTTATGCATACACTAATTTGTCTACAGCCAACCTAATTTTCATAAATCACTGTAAAGTTACAATAATAAAATGTCGAAAATTTATGGGGTAATGAAAGTAAAAATGTATGGCTGAAATGATTGATAAAAAATCCTATCTGAAGCGCAGCCACAACCGATTTCGATTAACCTAATCGTAACTCTCACTCCCATATGATAATACTCTTTTGAGTTTAGTCACATATACCGCAGGTAAACTGAAACATGAACCGTAATGGAGCAGATGTGTCAATATCGTAATTTCTATTAAAAACTACTTCCATTAAAGTTCGATCTCTTAATGGTCTACAACCTAATTTTATTGTATAATTTGAACTTTTAATACCTCATCAAGCAATGGGCTCAAATATGCTTCAATAATGCATTTTTTATGGTGTTACTTGTAATATATTTATCGGTGTTTATTGCAAAGTTTGCTATATAATAAATCTATCTTCTTATTTCTATAAGGGTTTCGTCTTTTACGTCCCTTTTTCTCACGACCTACTGAACCAATTTTTTAGATTGAGGTGACATTTTAAAGCTTAGGATATAGCACGTTGACGAATCTTAATTAAAAAGGTCATATCGCTTCGGTCTTTCCGCCCCTCGCCTTTGATTTATTTCTAGAGGGCACTTTAAAATGTTGGCCAATTTGTATTACAAGATCTTTAATGTGAATTGTAATTTAACAGCTCATTAAACCTACCTTCAGATGGATTTTAAAGCCAGATAGTAAACAAAAATAAATCTCTGTCACTTCATAACCAACATACATGTACTTTAGGTGAGTTTCTCTCATAATGAATCATAAAATGAGCAATTTGAGCATGGGTTACCTCGTGAATTATTGAAGTCTAATGGAATGCGGTTTAATATGAAATAATAATAGCCTGTGACGTTTGCTACGAAAAGAAGTTCGTTATGTTAGAGAACAAGAGTTGTTGTTGGGGTTGTGAATGCCAGGTCGAGCCTGGAGTGGCGGTTAATGAGAACTAGCATTGCTCTGTGTCCCCGCCACCGCCACCACCGGACTTTTTGTAAGGAAGGTCATGTACCGGTAAGGACATTTTTCCTTTCATAATTTTTGCCTTCTTAAATTACTTAAGTCGCATTTATTTTATTAATACAACCATTGTGTTGGATCATCATTACTTTTTATTTTTTTTATTTGAGTTTGTAAAACGATTAGTATTTTTGTCCTTATTTTTTATATACAATGCTTATTTGTGTATGAGAGAGTAGTGAAACTTTGTTGAACTGTTAGGTCCCGAGAGTAAGTGAGGGTGAAATTTTTTTCTCTCGATGATGAGATTTACCCCCTTAATGAATACAATAATTTAACACCACCTGGAAATTCCCATCGTAATATTACTAAATAAATATTAGTAGTGGGGTTTGGTTACTTTCAAAACGGAAGTCGTGCCATTTGCCAGCCGCTGCCGGCCAGCTGCCATCGGCCAGATGGCAAATCAGTTGCTGTCGCCATATGCCATGCCATATAGCTTCAGGTGGGGAGAGGCTAAATCAAATGAAGGGGTGGAGAAGGGGTGAGCAGATGGTGTTAATTTTTGAAGTAGGAGTTAGTGTATAAAGGAGAGGGGATAATTGCTTCAAGGTCATATGGAGGGGGTTTTAAAAAAGACTGAACTATTAAGAGTTCAGTTTATAGGTGATTGTCATACAGGTCAGTCGAAACCGACAAGGGACTGAAGAATAGCTTCTACATCATTTATTGTTGTAGAAGATACATCTGGAACTTGTACAGGGTTCTGAGGAGTTGTTGAAGTTGAATTTCTAGAAGGATTTTCCCTTGGATGAGTTGTTGATGATATTTCTTGAACTTGAACATTTTCTTGGTTGGTCTCCATTGTTATTGTAGTACAAAATTAGAGTGGAGATGTTGTCAGCTTAAAAGCATAGAAGATAATGAAGTAGGAATTGTTGTTGGGGCCTTTATATAGGGAATAGTGGGGGTAAAATAAAAAAAACTTGTTTAACACAGTCGATAGGTGTAACAAGTTGAAAGTTATTGAAGTGTAACATATAATGCAAAATGTCGTAAATGACACTATCATCAACATTAACCTGAGCAGTTGTGGAAGAGTATAATGGATTAAAACTGTACTTCTTTCTAACTCTTTTTAAATTAGTTTTACACTTTGAAATTGAAGGTTTAGAAGTAGTTCGTAATATGTGTTGTGTTCGCAAAAGCTTTAATTTTAAACATTGTGCATTCATTATAACCGATGTGTTACATTCAGAAGTTAAAAGAAGACTGAGATATAAAATGAAGTGTAAAAGAAATTAAAACAAAACGCCGGAGTAGTAATTTTGTAGGTTAGAATTAACCTACAATATGAATGCTAAAAGTAACGAAGTCTATTCCATGGATAATTCTAACCTCAAACCTAGTTAACGAAGTAGTCATAACGTAAAACTAATGAGAGATGATGACTGAGCGGATGCAAGGCAATGAATGTTTGTGGCGCGATAAACAACCCACTTTTATAGAGGCAATAACTCCAGTCAGATGGCGGAAGATGCCGAGCAAATGACTGGTTGACCGACTTTTACCAGAGTAGTAAGAGAAGTAGGGGGTTTCGGGGCAATGACCGACCGGAAAGGTCAATGACCCCCCCCCCCTAAAAAATGGAGCCCCCCCCCCGAAAAAATGGAGCCCCCCCCTTCCCCCTTCCCCCTTCCCCCACTCCTACCCCCACTCCTTCAGGCCAATGACCGGTCACCCGGTCACCGAACTAAACATGGCAGCTACCATGGATAATTCTAACCTCACTTGGATAATTCTAACCTCAAACCTTGGTTTTTGAGTCGCTGCGCATGCGCCGCTCCCCACTCTTCTGGTTTACTTTTACACTGGTGTCAACTGGACTGGATTGAATACTGTACTGGAGTGAAACAACTTCTCCCACTACTCAAGAACCGAGGAGGGATAGGAGCCCAATTCTTGCGTCAGTCGCCAACAAACTTTCATAGCGAAAGGTTGTTGGCGATTCAGCAAGAGGTTTCAAATATATAGTAGGCCTATATATATTTGAACTTCTTAAACTATGTTGCGTTTTTTAATATAGTATGTGTGTTTTAGTTGTAAGTTGCATTTAATTTAAGAAAGAATTTGCGCATTGCGATATTAATTTTAAGAATAATGATGGTATTTGGTTGTGTTGAATTATTTGGTTTTTAATAATGATGTGTTGGTACTAATAATTTATGTTTGTTTTGTGCATTTGTTTTGCCTTACAGCTGGATGTTAGGGGGTAGATTAACCGTAAATTCAGAAGTTCAGTTGAACTTCATTTAAAACGGGTGGGACATCCGCAAGCCGGACTTTTTTTTGCATTTTGTTTAGGAATATGATGGGTGGGATTAGTTTGGGTGGGGTTAGAGTTGCGTTTCTGCATTAACTGTTCCAGTTTCCCTGAAATTAATGGTTACGCTTTGATGCGGACGGGAAGTTACGCTTTGATGCGGACGGCCCAGGGACGTCCCCTTGCGTTCCCTTGCAGAACGCAACTAGTGGGTTGGGAGTGGGAACCGCTAGGCAAACAGGGTGGTGGGAACAGTATTACTGTTCCCATCACCTTGGATCATTATAAATCTTGAATGACCTTGACCCACTTTTGGAAGGGTCAATGACCCTTCCCCCCCCCCCGAAAAAATGGAGCCCCCCCCGAAAAAATGGAGCCCCCCCCTTTCCCCCACTCCTTCCCCCACTCCTTCCCCCACCTCCCGGGCCAATGACCGGTCATGACCGGCTGCTAACCCCTCTCATTTGCATACCGTTATAAAAGCCGAGCCAGCCGCGGCCAGTGTTTCATTCTGATTCCAGACGTTACGCTGCGAACTTGGAGTTATAACCATGTCTTCTCTACCGACTACTATTTCTACTACTTCTACTTCGACTTCTATTTCTACTACGGCTGTTCCTGCACCTAAGAAAACTCTTCGCCTCAAAAACCTTCCTGATTGCTACAAGAACCGACTTGCATCTCAACCTTCAACTTCTGGAGCTATTCTTCCGCCAACCAACACTTCTAGACTTCGTAGTATTTTTTCACCGCCTTCGCCTTCGCCTTCAAAGGACTCCGCACCACCATCAACTACTATGCCGCCACCGCAGAAGCCAGTTCACCACCATCCTAATACCCCTTCCGTTGAAACCATTGTTCATCGTCTTAGCACACCCATTATCCCACTATCACCATTGCCTCCTACCCCACCACTTAGTACACCTGAAGATCATACCTATCACAAAACTGAATCCTCTCAACCTGCTACTAAATTATCTCCTAAATCAGCTCCTAAATCAGCTCCTAAACCAGCTCCTAAACTTACTCCTAAACCTACTCCTAAACCCGCTCCTTCAGAGCAATTTCAATTATTACAAGAACAGCGTCGTAGGGCATTTAGCCGTCCCACTACTTGCCCTGAAATGCTTACTAGGGGAATTAAGAAAGGATCACCTTGTGGGAGGAAATGTGTAAAAAACGAAAGTTTTTGCCGTGTACATGTCGTAAAACACATTTCTGAACCACAAGTGACAGAAACCCCCACTGTTGAATACCAATCCAAAATTATTGGTGTGAAAGGAAATAGGCTTAAGAGAGGTTGTGTCTATTTTTTTGAAAGTGTTATTGACAACGAACACATTTTGGCAACTTGTAACGGCGTAAGATATAATATTAAAGTGATTGAATCCTTGCGCAAAGAGAAATCCGTTTATGAGTTAGACTCTAAAGACTATCTCCTCAGACACAAACTGGATGGTATTACAAGGTGGGGGCGTAGCAAGTAAATTCACATAGCTTTTTCCAAATTATTGCTTAAAAAAATACTGGGGGAGAAACACAACGCGTTATAGCGTTGTGTTTCTCCCCCTTTATTTTTTAACACTCTAAGTCTCGTGACCTACTTTCATGTGAGTAGTGAGTAAAGGATGGTTCTGTGTCTGTCTGCATTCCTTCGGGTCAATGACTGGACCGGAAAGGTCAATGACCCCCCCCCCCCGAAAAAATGGAGCCCCCCCCCTTCCCCCACCACTCCTTCCCCCACCACTCCTTCCCCTACCACTCCTTTGGGTGAATGGCCGGTCATGACAGGTTGTCTACCTACATCTAACCGTTACACTAGCTACTCCAGAGTCTTCATTCCAATCCGTGAGGCCACCACCGCAATATGCCTACTCTATTAGAATTATGTTTGCGACAGATAGTTTCAAATATAGTGTTTGTGGAACTTGCATTTCAAGATGCGAACCTTCCACTAACACTACGTCAAGAAGTGTATTCTTTTTATAAAGAAAATTTTGGAGTTTTTCATTACCTTCAGTATAAATTTATGGATGGAACAAATATGTGTCCAGAATGCGGTTCGGCTGCAATAGGAAATGGATTATTGGATTTTATAATAGATGGTGGAATTTATGAATACAAATCTTACTTGTCATACAAGTTTATCATCCCAGAAGAAGAAAAATGCGATATTTGCGCACTTAATTTGTACAAGTTTATACAAGCCGATCCTGCTGAAATCCATTTGGAAAACAACAGTGAAGTCCCTTATTTTTTTATGGCTTAAGCTTCATAGCAGTCCACCAAACCCAGCCAAACGGCCCTTTTCAGGGCCACCTAAGACTTAAATTTAGGGATGTAAGCTATTTAGCTTACATGTGACTTAGCAGAAATAAGTTCTGCTACATGGCTAGTTTGATCCGTGTAGTAGTAAGCAAAGGAGGGTTCTGTGTCCGTCCCCACTCCTTAGGGTCAATGACCGGACCTGAAAGGTCAATGACCCCCCCCCCCGAAAAAATGGAGCCCCCCCCCGAAAAAATGGAGCCCCCCCCCTTCCCCCACCACTTCTTCCCCCACCTCCTGGACCAATGACCGGTCATGACCGGCTGGTAACCCCTCTCATTTGCATACCGTTATAAAAGCTGAGCCGGCTATGGCTAGTGTTTCATTCTGGTTTCTTCCACCGCTCTTGTTGCTTTGTTTCTGCCAGTCTTAATATTTTTATTTTTGTAAATGCTTCCTTACCCTAATGAAAACTTTAATCCTTCTGAAAACGCTGATGTTTTTCAACCACCTGAAGATGATGTAGTAGATGATTTCCAACAACAAGAAGAAAATGACAGTGAAGATGAAATTGAACATGAAGAAAATGTGATAGAAAATATGGATAGTAGCAGTGAAGATGAAATTGAAGATGACAGTGAAGATGACAGTGAAAATGAAATTAATGAAATTGAAATTTTATCATGTAAGCAATACATAGTTAGTTATTTGAAGTAAGGAAGCTAATGAAATATTTATATTGGATTCATAGTTGGAAAGTGGCTTAATAACCACATTACCCTTTCCCCACCTCCACCCTATCCCTTCCCAATCCTTATTCCTTCCCCCTCCCCATATTTAAAATTTATAAAAGGCGGGCTATGAACCTTCAGGTTTTTAGTCTGTACTTGCACTTTGTGCTGTCAAGTACATCACAGCAAATATGCCTCCTAATGTGAATTACCATTTTAATTCTTCTGAAATTTCTGATGTTTTTCTACAACCTGAAGACATTTTAAATAATGATAGTGAGAGTGAGAGTGAAGACGATGATGATTATAGTGTTGAACTTAGTGAAGAACGTAAAGTTATAGCAATTGATCCACAATTTCCATTTGATACAATAGAACAATTTTTGGTTGAAGCTAATAAATGGTTAAATTTAGGATGTTATATACGAATTGACTCTTTTATATTGTATGGTGATAGTCATTCTTTCCTTGTCACACCAAATAACAGAGACCGCATGTTGCAGTGGGCACAATCTATGATGGAGTGCTATGAAGAAGGTGTGGACACTGGTGGCTATTTTCTTGCACAAGTAGTGTAATAACAAAATTACCTTTCCCCCACCCTACACCCTATCCCTTCCCAATCCTTATTCCTTCCCCCTCCCCATTTTTAAAATTGATAAAAAGGCAGGCTATGAACCTCCAAGTTTCTAGTCTGTACCCACACCTTGCGGCATCAAGATGCTTACCAGACTTGATGGTTTCATAGCCAATGATATTAATATGGAGTTTAATAACAAACTTACGGATAAAAATTGAAGAAAAAATTATGGCAAACAATGAGCTAGGAGTTATTGTTTTTGTTTCATTAGTAGAACATTTTGAAATTTTGTATAGTATAAAAGTAACAATTAACAATATTAATGAACTATTTCCTTGGACAATATTTATTCGCAATAAAATTGAAGAGCAGAAAATTATAGTAGATGTGACAGCAATGAAATATAACCTAGATAGAGAAGAATAGATACTAACCCCCCTCCCATTCCTTTGTTTTGCAAAAATAGTGGGGGTAGGAGTATATATAAGACTAAGTAAGCGATACATAGTTTGTTATTTGAAGTAAAAGAAGTAGTAAATAAACATGTTGTCTAAAGATACTCCATTTATTAATTATTTTGAAGTTAAAGATGTTTTTGAAAGCACAAATGAAATACAGGAAGAAAACATAGAGGAAAATTATAATGAAACTAATAATGATTCTATGATGGAAGAGGAAGAAATGGTACAGATTGAACAAGAAATATTTGAAGAAATGATAAACGATAGTGATGAAGATATAATTAAGGAAGCTATTGAAATATTTATATTGGATTCATCGTTGGAATCACCCATATCACCTTTACTGTCTTCTGAATCTGAATCTGAATTGGACTAAGGTACCCCCACCATTTTGAAGAAGTAGTGGGGGAAAAATATCCCTACCACAAGTTAAAAGTTGGTGGGGGAATGTTTATAAATGTGTTAAATATTTGTGCAGGAGATCAGTCTTAGGGAGACTAGTGACTGAAGATGTTTCGTAAAATACCTTTTGATCCTTCATACTACAATCTGTTTGATATACATCGTTTTCCAGACATTGAGGAGAAATTGTACAGAAAATTTTGTTCTCTACTCGATAAACCACAAAAACTACCACCTAATACTTTTACCTACAAGCTACCCATCATGGACAAGGACGATGTAAGCAAAATACCATTAGTTCAAGTGAAATTTTTGGAAGAAAAAATTCTTGTTTGTGTGAGAGAAGTGTTTCATAATGATTATTCAAAAAGATTGGCTTTCGACTTTATTCAAGAACATGCAGGATCTGAAAGAGAACAATATCCAGAACCATATTACAAATATCTTTTCGAGAATGGAGCGAGTGTAACGGTAGAAATAACCATTACATTAGTATAACTCTCCCCACCACTGACGTCTCCCCACCATTGGCATCTCCCCACTACTGACTTAAATTTGGTGGGGGAATGTGGATAAATGTGTTGACTATCTGTGTAGAAGCTCACTCTTCGAGAAATTGTTGATCAAAATGTTTCATCATGTACCTTGTGATCCGACTTCTTCCTTCAGGGAAAAACAAAGATTAAAACGACTAGAAAAAGAAAGACAAGACCGAGAAGATATGAAGATGGAATTCAATAGACTACAATTTCAAATACCAGGAATTGAACTTGGAGCACCAAGATTGAAAACTCTCCACTGGGCTGGAAGTTATATCAAATTTTTGAAAGTGCAAGTTGAAGCAAGAGATCAAAAAATTGAAAAGATTAGAAATGGAAAATCGAGAATTGAAGAAATTAATATCACACATGTCTGGTAATACAACTGTTCAAGAAGGTGAAGAAGAAGGAAAAGAAATTTTAGGAATCTAAATTATCAGCACCCCTTTTAGAGAATAGGGAATAGATCACTTTGTGGTAATGTAATAACATGCCGCTTAGTGATCTATTCCCAGTTCTCGCTTAATATCCGATGACCTTGACCTACATAAAAGTGGTGGGGGTAAGAGCATATAAAGAGATAGTTATGGATATAACTTTCAGTACAAGTCTAATACTATGGACAGCTTGTTAGTTTTGTGTTTACAACAAATTATTAATAATGGGTTTCTTTACCATCATATAATAAGAACAAATAAATGTGAAATACCTCAACCAATTCGTGAAATGCTCATTGAATTTAAGAAAGACAATTGTGGATTTGGTATTTATCTTGCTTATATTTTTGAAGATGGAACACAAATGTGTCATGATTGTGGAAAAGCATCTGTTTTAGATTTTGAACAATTTGAAGACGATGGAGGTAAATTAGTTCACCTTGTAAAAGGCCAAGTGATGAAATTTGAAACAGTTAAGAAAAATGTAACATTTGTGCACAAAATTTGTTTGAATTTATTAAGTATAGTGCATTGAAATCATAATACCCTTTCTACATATGAAGAAGGTGGGGGAAAGGAGTGGAGATTATAAAGTGGTGGGGGAACATGTATAAATGCAGGTTGTTTGAAGAGACTTTTAATATTGTTGCAGCATTTGTTCAAACAACATGCAGTTTGAAGTTCAGCATTTCAAAATTAAATACGAGGAATGGACCTCAGTTGCAGAATTTATCAAATCCAAAGAAGATAGTAACATGTTAGTTCAAGTAGTTTGTTACACCCATAATGAAGAAAGCCATGTGAAGGTGATGAACTACCTCAATACTCCAAATACTACTTCAAGAAGCCCAGAATTTATTAAGTATGTGAAGGAAGAAGATGCAGATGTAACATTAGAAGTCTGGTACAAAATTTGAAATGTGAAAAGAAGAAAATTATTGTGGTGGGGGGAAATGTACAAGTTAGTGGTGGGGGAAATGCAATAAAACCGGCAAAATTGTAGAACAGAATTCACTCTATACAACGATGGAGCATCCTTCCACAACACCTGTATTGGCATCTGAGGATTGGCATCAACCAAATACTTCAAGTTTAAATTGTTATGAAAATCAGAAGCCTAGTACTTCAAATTCAAATTGGTATGAAAATCAGCTACCTAGTACTTCAAGTTCAATTTGGTATGAAAATCAGCAACCTGCCACTTCAAGTGTAAATTGGTATGAAAATCAACAAATTACTACTTCAACACAAAATTTGTATGAAAATCAACAGCCGACAACATCAACTCATTTTTGTACATCAGTATTTAAAGTATCAAAGCCCCATACAGATTGTAATAAGTTAATATCAGCTCAATCAGGAAGAATCAGGAAAAACACATACATGAGAGAAAGGTGCAAGAAAGAAAGGATAGAATTTACAAAATTACAGTTAACAGTTCCCTCTATTAAAGTGGGATGTACTAGAATAAAAACTTTGGAAGCAACCAATGCATATTTGTTGGAATTGTTAGAAAGAATTGAAAAGTTGGAGAAGAAGAATGAACATTGTAAGAAGTAAACACTCATTCCCCCCAAGAAAAAAAAAATAATAAAATAGTAAAATGAAAAAAAAGTAGATGTAGAATAGAGAGCGAGGAATAGATCACTTTGTGGTAATGGACTAACATGCCACTTAGTGCTCTATTCCTCGTTCTCGCGTTATATTGGATGACCTTGACCTACATTAGTAGGGTGGGGGAAATTGAAAATGGTGGGGGAAAGTGTATAAAGGACAAGCCTACTATAGAGGAATCACTCTGAAAGTAAACTTGTCAGAAGTATGGACTTGACCACAAGCAAAGAAGATAGAAAACAAAGATTTCGAGAAATGGCTAAAGTAAGAGAGTCAAGAATAAGGTTGAGATTTTACAAACTACAGAGATTGATTCCTGGTGTTAAGTTAGGAGAAATAAGATCAAGAACGGTAGTCATGGCGGCTGATTACATCAGTTACTTACAATCGGAATTAATGATAAAGGAAGCAAGAATAGAAGAGCTGGAGCACAAGATAAAACAACATATTGAAACATCGAACAGTGAACCTATAAATTGTGTAATAAAAGAAGAAGATGTAAAAGACTTAAATTAAACAAAACAAAAAAATGAACTTGGACTTTGGTTATTGATTGGACACTTCTTAGAGAATGGGGAATAGATCACTTTGTAGTAATGAATCATCATGCTGCTTAGTGATCTATTCCCAGTTCTCGCTTAATCAAAAATGACCTTGACATACTTAGCAAAATATCATATAAGCCGTATGAAAAACAGTTATTCCTCATTTACTGGAAATGGCTCCTGTGGACAACACCGATTATCCAAGGAAATCTCTGATTGAAATATTGTATAAAGTTCAATTAGAGGATTTAAATATGGAAGAAGATGAAAATAACAGCGAAACATCAGAAGTAGAAACTATAAATGATATGGATGTGGATGTAACAACATCAGAAGAAGAAAATGCCAATGATGTGGAGAATGAAAATTTGGATATGGATGTAGTAATATCAGAGTCTTCGTCATCATTTGAATATGAAGAAATACATATTGAAACTCCAATTCATATAGAGAATACTAATGAAGAATCTGTTTGTAGAAGATTAATATTTTGTCCAAGACGTTTGTTTTCTTCTGAAAGTGAAGAAGAAGATGAAATAGTAGTGGGGGAACTATTATAAAAGAAGGAAAGGGAGAGCTCATTTCATTTCTTGGCGAAATTTTGAAGAGTGAACACCACCAAACATGTATCATTGCGATAAATGTTTGGAATCGTTTAATGATGATATTCTGTTAGAAATACATAAGGAACTAATTCACAACAACATAGAAGAACAAGAAGAACAAAATGAAATAACAGCAAGACCTACAACAACTTTACCAAATTTACAAGTATCAGCTTTACCCGGAAAGGTAGTAATGCATCATAAGATTCAAAATGAAGATTTAAACTTAGAAGAATTTATTAGAGAAGCAAAACCAATCATCAGTAGAACTTTAAAAGAAGAATTAAAAAGATTAAATTTTCTCAAATTTGGATTACTACTAGAAGCTATGTTTATAAATGTACAAGAAGAATTATCACCAAGAGGATTTATAACTAAAAATCAAACTATCATAGGAAGTTCAGACATTGATTCAATAGTTGAAAAATGTATAGAAGAAATATTAACTAAAATTCAGGAACATGAAGGACGAGGATCAGGGTGGAGTCTTATAAGTATTGAAGGATTAGATATAAGAGTTCATAAACATGGATATGGACTAATGGGATCTAGTTATATTCGTTTACCAAAAATAATTGAGGATACAAGATCATGTGTTAATGTGAAAAATCAAGATAACGAATGTTTTAGATATGCGATGACATGTAAATTTGTACCAAATCATTGTAATGAACCAAACCAGCACTATGAAAATCAAAGATATAGATATAACTTTCAAGGAATTAGTTATCCTGTATCACTAAAAGATATATCAAAATTTGAGAAGAAAAATCCCGGCACATCTATTAATGTTTTTGGATTAGATAGTTCAAATAAAGTTTATCCTTTACGTATTGCTAAAGAAGAGCTAGCAGATCATACAGATTTACTACTAATAACACAAGGAGATGTATCTCATTATGTGTATATAAAGAAATTTGACTCTCTTGTTAATAAACAACTTTCAAAAAATCGAAACAAAAAGCTGATTTGCAAAAGATGTTTTAATTTCCAACGAGAAGGAAGACAAGGAATGGAATGGTTACAAGAGCACAAAAGATTATGTAACAATAATTATGAAGCAAAAATTATTTTACCTTCAGAAAGCAGAGCATTTGTTACATTTCAAAAAGTTCATCATCAATATCGTATCCCTATAGTTGTATATGCGGATTTTGAATCAACACTAATTCCTATAGAAGATGAAAATTGTGAAGCTAAAAAAGTGTCAAATATCAAATGCATAAACCAAATAGTTTTTGTTTAATGGTTAAATCAACATTATCAGAAGAACATTTAAACCAATATGGATTAACTTCAGAACCTCTAGTATATCGTGGTGAAAATGTGGAAACAATATTTCTTGACCATTTATATTTAATAGCTGAAAATGTACAAAGATTATATACAAATATCATACCAATGAAACCGATGGAGGAAGAAGAGGAAATTCAACATGAAAATGCAACTCATTGTTTCTTATGTAAAAATGAATTTACCATTGACAATTATAAAGTTAAAGATCATGACCACCTTACAGGTTATTACAGGGGTGCTGCTTGTAATAAATGTAATTTGAGCTATCGTTTACCACTATTTATTCCTGTGGTTCTGCATAACCTCAGTGGGTATGATGCTCATTTTATAATACCTGAATTAGGAAGAGACGATGGTTCGATAGATGTGTTGGCTGAAACTTCAGAAAAATTTATAAGTTTCTCTAAAACAGTTGGAAATGTCAAATTAAGATTCTTAGACTCCTACCGATTTATGCCGTCGAGTTTGTCTAAACTTTCTGAAAATTTAAGGAAACAAGATTTTATTGAAACAAAGAAGATTGTAAGTAACGACAAACTGGATCTCGTACTTCGGAAAGGTGTTTTCCCATATGATTATATAGACAGTTTAGAAAAGTTTAATGAAACATCACTTCCGCCAAAAGAAGAATTTAAAAGTAAACTATACGACATGGACATATCTCAAGAGGATTATGATCATGCATGTAAAGTATGGAATGAATTAGGATTTACAACATTGGGAGAATATTCAGATTTTTATGTTAAATTAGATGTAACTTTATTATGTGATATAATGGAAGAATTTAGAAATACGTGTTTTGCAGCATATGGATTGGACCCTCTTCATTCATACACCTCACCTGGACTAGCATGGCAAGCCATGTTGAAAGAAATAAATTGTAAATTACAACTTCTTACTGATATAGATATGGTTTTGATGTTAGAATCAGGAGTTCGAGGGGGATTGACACAAAGTGTAACCAGACATGTTAAGGCGAATAACAAGTATCTGCCCGATTATGATGCATCAAAACCAACGACATTCCTAGGTTATTTCGATGCAAATAACTTATACGGATGGGCAATGTCAAATCCCCTTCCATATGATAATTTTAAATGGATAGATCCAGAATCGATTGGAAACATTATGGATTTACCAAAGCATGGTGAAACTGGTTACATTTTTGATGTTGATTTTGAATATCCTGAACATCTTCACGATCATCATTACGATTTACCACTTCTTCCAAAGACTGAAATTTCCCCTACTGGAAGATATCCGAAATTATTAATGACTTTAAACAATAAGTCTAGGTATGTTGGACATTATTGGATGATACAACAGGCTTTAGACTTGGGATTAAAAATTACAAAAATTAATCGAATACTACAATTCTCTCAATCTTGTTGGTTGAAACCATACATTGACAACAACACAAGAAGAAGAGCTGCCGCTACGTCAAGTTTTCAAAAGGATTTCTTCAAACTGATGAACAATGCAATATTTGGCAAGACTTTAGAAAACAAAAGGAAACATAAGAATATCAAATTAGTAACTGATCCAGTAAAATTACAGAAACTAGTGCAACAACCAAACTTTGGTTCATCCGTAATTATAAATGAAAATCTTGTCGTCATTTCTATGAACAAAAAATCAGTTCTATTGGATCATCCTTTATATCTTGGAATGTCAATATTAGATATTTCTAAAACACACATGTACGAGTTTCATTATAAGAAGATGGTTAATTATTATGGAAGAGATAACATTGGTATTGCATATATGGATACAGATGCACTTATTTACTGGATTAAAACAAATGACATGTATGAGGATTTACGAACCTTTGTATATAAAGATGATTTTGATTTTTCCGATTATCCTAAGGACCATCCAAATTATGACTATGACAAAAACAAAAAAGTATTGGGAAAATTTAAAGATGAAACAAATGGTGTGCCAATGATGGAAATTGTAGCATTGATGTCCAAACTGTATTCGTTTCAACTGTACATAAACGAAAGGAACGAACATCAAGTCACGAAGAAAGCCAAAGGAATAAAGACATCTTTCCTAAAGAAGAATGTACAGTTTCAACATTATAAAAGATGTTTGTTTGAAAATGTTGAAACAACTGCAACATTCAACACTATTAGAAGTTATAACCACCAACTTTTTAGTGTCAAACAAACAAAGTGGGCATTAAGCTACAAAGACGACAAGCGATATATTTTAGAAGATAAAATTAATACTCTACCATTTGGCCACTATTCCTTAAACCCTATCGACCAGTAAACCTATTCTTCGTCCTTTACCTTCTTCCTTTTTCCTTTCCGTAAAAAAGAGGAACCTCTTTTTTATACTAATATTAAATGACCTTGACCCATATTTCAACTATATATATATATATAAGAGAATAAACCATTGTATGGATCAGTATTTCTACAAACAGTGTGCAAGCAACATTTTAAGATGGAAAGTGTAAAGGATAAGATTGTAAATGAACTACATAAACCAGCAAGAAGAAGATTTCCAAGAAGAAGTACAATCATTAAAGGAATGAATGATCTTTACCAAGCTGATCTTATTGAAATGATACCACACAGTAAATTAAACAAAGGATTTAAATATATTTTAACAATTATAGACTGTTTTACTAAAATAGCTGATGCTTTACCGTTGAAGGACAAGACTGGTAAAAGTGTTACCAAAGCTATGGAAACAACAATACAAAGAAATAAATTTAAAATTAAACATTTACAAACGGAAGATGGGAAAGAATATTTTAATAAAGATTTTGGAGCTTTGATGAAAAAATATAAAATAAATCATTATTCTACAAATTCTGAAGTTAAAGCTTCAATAATTGAAAGATTCAATAGAACATTAAAAGGAGCTATGTATAAACAATTTTCAAAACGAGGATCATATGTGTGGTATGACATATTACCACAACTTATAAAAGAGTATAACAACAAATATCATCGCACCATTGGAATGAAACCTATCCAAGTAAACAGTGCTAATGCTAAAATTGTATTACAACGCATCAAAAATAATACAACACCAAAAATAGAAAAGTTACAACCAAAAAAGTTTAAGGTTAATGATAAAGTTCGTATAAGCAAATACAAAGGTGTATTTAGTAAAAGATATCTGCCAAATTGGACTAATGAAGTATTTAAAATTTATAAAGTGCAACCATATATACCTGAAACTTACATTTTAAAGGATAATAAGGGTGAATTACTTCAAGGTGGATTCTATGGACATGAGTTGTTAAAATCAACAGTTGGTGATGTATATCTTGTTGAAAAGGTTTTACAAAGGAAAAAGGATATGGTTAAAGTTAGGTGGTTAGGATTTGATAAAAGTGAAGACTCTTGGATTCCTTCAAAAGACTTGGTATAGTTATTAAATAGCTCATTATGTGTTTAACCTTTAAACAAGATGGAGATTGTACTACAAAAAGATCGATTTAATATTAATAATATTGATGAATTGACAGTTGACAATAATAAGTTAAATCATGGTAAACATGGTGAATTACTACCAAATACTATAAGATGTTTAATAACTGGTCCTTCAAATTGTGGAAAAACTAATGTTGTCTTTAACCTTATAACTAATCCTAAAGGTTTACGCTTTAACAATATATATATATTTTCAAAATCATTGCAACAACCAAAATATCAATTATTAGATAAAATACTTGCAAGTGTACCTGAAGTGAATTTCTACAAGTTTAATGCTAGTGAAACAATAATGCAACCAAGTGAAGCAAAACCATTTTCCATTTTTATATTTGACGATGTTTCTTGTGAAAATCACGATACTATAAGAAATTATTTTGCTATGGGAAGACATAATAATATTGATAGCATTTATATTGGTCAAACATACAGTAAAATTCCAAAACAACTTATAAGAGACAATGCAAATATGTTGATCATCTTTAAGCAAGATGAGACAAATTTAAAGCATATATATAATGATCATGTTAATGCGGATATGCCATTTGATAAATTTAAAGAAATGTATGGTAAAGCATGGAATGAAAAATATGGATTTCTCGTTATTATGAAAGAAGAAGATATTAAAAATGGTAGATATCGTATAGGATTGGATAAATTTGTATTAATACGTTGAACGCACCTATGCTACATCTAGTAACACGTTGAACTTCACAGTGTAAACATGGTGAATCAAGAAAAACTATTAAAAGAAATAAAATCACTCAGTGATTCTATTAGGATAAAGAATCGTGCATTAAGGATGGGTTTAAGTGAAAGAGAAGAATTTTTAGAGAATACATTTAAACCTATCACGAAACCTTTGAAACAGATATCAGAAACTATTGGTAAACCTCGTTATGAAGGAGATGTTTTACTACCAGTTTCTAAACAAGAAGTACAAGCATTAAAAAAAGAAGATGATGATGATGATTCATATACAAGTGCTAGTGAACAAGAAGAAACAAAAGATGAAGAAGAATCAATTGTTGAAAAGGAAGAACAGCCAATACCTGAAGCAGAACAATCTATTCCAAATTTAACTCAATTGAGTAGTGATATATTACAACATGGACCTCTTGGACGAAAATATATAATGAAAATGCTACATGACATGAAATCAAATCCAAATTTAAGTAAATCACATGTATATGGAGCAAGAATTGATGGAAATGAATTGAAAATTGGTAACTCTAAGCTTGAAGTAACTCAAGACGATTATATCATTATTGGTGATCATAGATATAAAGGAACGAAAGGATTATATGAATTAATTTTTAAAAATATACCAATAAAATATTCAGCAAAAGATTTAAATACTTTTAAAGAAATTTTACAAAATACTAACGCTCATAAAAGAAACTACTCAAAGGATGCAATGATTAATCGTTCACGTGCAACAAAATATAGTATTGTTATAAAAAAATTGTTTCCCCCACGAAAATTACCAACATTACGTACCACACCGGCTGTGAGACAACCTTTAAAAAGAAAATCTTTATCACTTATGGATTTATCACTTCTTGAACAACATGGTAAAAAGAGTAAAGGAGATACTTCAACATCTGGTAAAGGATTAATGAAAAATCTATACAATACAAATGTTATCTATTACAACGACATCAATAAATTAGTTGACAGAATGAGACTATTGCATGAAGCTATGGAAGCCGGTCATACTGGTTTAAATAATGAATGGGTGGCTATAGTTGATGAACTTAAAAATCGTGGCATAATTGTATAATTGTCCGCAAATATAAAGAAGTTACAAGTATAAGATGTATCAGTTCTAACATGAGCGTCGACAAGTTCGGACGCTACTCCGCATTAGGAGTGCAAGTTGGTGAAGACAGAAAAAGAAGCGGATTACCGCAAACACCTGAAGGTGACTATAACATAAGTAATAAACGTTTAAAATTAGTTAAAGATCCAGAAGAAGATACTGATGGAGCAAATTTGAAGACAGTAAAAGAAGCTACTTCAACATCATTGAAATTACATAAGAATACTTATGATGTTAAATCACATAGATTAATTAATGTTGGTAAACCAACTGAAGGTTCTGATGCAATTACTAAAGAGTACTTATCATCTGAACTTTCAAATGCTTTAAAATTGCAATGGGGTAACAACTTAAAAGATGGACAAACATATGATGCTGGAAATTATAGAATAACCAACGTGGGAAATCCCAAAAATGATAAAGATTCAGTTAATAAAGAATATTTACATTCTATAATACCGGAAAAAACTAAACATGGATATTCTTTTTATAAATTTATTATAAATGACATTGGATACCCAAAGGAAGACGGTGATGCTGTAAACCTAAAATACATCAAGGACAACTGTATTTTACAAGATGTTAATGAAATCGATTGTCATGGTAAAACATTGACAAATGTAAAGTTTGGTTCTCAACCAAAAGATGCTGTTACTATGGAACAATTATCTAAAGAATTAAAAAAGGAAACATCCAATTTTGTAAAACATGAAGATGCCGTGTTAAAGCGGGGAGATAAATTTATACATGGAAATGAAAAGTTTAATTTAATGCAAGGAAATAATGATGAATGGGATGCAGGACATAAAACAATAACAAATGGAAGATTTGGTATAAAAGATTCAGATGTACCTCTAATGGTACAAACATTAATTGCGAGTGGTGGTGCATTAGGTACATACAATGGTCGTAATAGAAGAATAAAAGATATTTATCCTGGTTACGAAGAAAATGATTGTGTTACAATGAAACAAACAATAACTTGGGATAAACACTTTGGGACCCAATATGATGCAAAGATGAAGAAAATAATTAATATTTTACCAGGTGAAGATTCAAATGATGCTGCTACTATTGGACAAGTCATAAAAACATCAAAAAGTGATTCAACAGCTTACACATGTAATGATAAACGTATTATCCAATTACATGATCCTCAACATCCAAAAGATGCTGTAAATTTAGATTGTTTAATAAGAATAGTGGGCAATTTACTTATTGATACCCATAATCATATAGCTAGTACAACGAGTCATGTGATAATTCAACCCGATGAACGGGAAGCTTGGATTAAAAATAGAATTATAAATCAGTATATCATTAATTTGAATAACTAAGTGTTTAAATATATAAAATTATACATAACTTATTCATTTATGTAAAGTATCTTGTGGAGTAAACACGCCAGTTTATATAAGACTACATAATGAAGGCTGTATCACTCAGTCATCATCAAGACAGCAACAAGAGAGGACGTGGTATAACTTCAGCTGCGTTATCCCTGCTTAAACGGATACCTGTTGGTGCTATTGTAAATCGAGCGATAGACGCTCTACCATACGAATTACATATTCCTGGAGGTTATCAATATTGTGGACCTGGAACTAAGTTGGCAAAACGTTTAGCAAGAGGAGATCCTGGAATTAATAAATTAGATCAAGCTTGCAAACAACACGATATAGCATATTCAAAGTTTAAAGATTCAACAAATAGATCAATAGCAGATAAAATTCTAGCAGAAAAAGCTTGGCAAAGAGTAAAATCAAGTGACGCAAGTATTGCAGAAAAAGCAGTGGCTTGGGCAGTAACAACAGCCATGAAGACAAAAGCTAAGTTTGGTGGTGGAAGACGACGTCGCAGAGGAAGACCTGCAAAAAGAAGAGCTCCCAAAAAAGGTGGAAATATTAGAAAGAGACGTCGTAGAACTCGTAAAGCAAAAGTAAAAAAGGCTTCTGTTTGGTCAATGGTAAAAAACGGAGCAGGTTTATACCTAAGACCATACCGTGTGTACTAAATAAAAAGAATCAATTGATAATTCCAAATAAAGCCTTAACTAATCATCAGTTAAATGATTATGTAAAATGTTTGAAAATACCATTCTTTCGAGGAGTTTTTATGAAAGATGCATTACCAACTAAAATATGGAAAAATGAAACTGGAATAGTAAATTTGGATTCCACCTATGGTCCAGGCACTCATTGGGTATGCTATAAAAAGCTCGGACAAACCGTTTACTACTTTGACAGTTTTGGCAATCTACCACCGCCGAAAGAACTTCAACATTATTTTCAAAACTCCAAAAACATTTTTTACAATTACAAAAGAGAACAACCTAACAATACTGAAATATGTGGACATTTATGTTTGGAGTTTCTAGCGAAAAGTGTCAGTCACCTTTAAGATGTCATCGTATACAGTGTCACTGAGTGGAAATTCATCCACGTTAAAAAGTACTCTATTCCCAGCATTGCGTTTATCCAAGGAAAGATTATGGGAAGCGGCATTACTTGATTTGACTACCTACAATTCAATTCCTAATGTTACAGGAGGAAAAAACAATTTACTACATTATTATGAAACTAAGGATGCTGCAGGAAAATACTCAGAATTGAAAATAATTACATTTCCTACTGGAGCTTATGAAATTGATGATATAAACCAATTATTACAGAAAAAACTCGGAGAAGATAATATCACAATCAAAGGAAACAATAATACTTTAAAAGCAGAAATAACTTCAAAATATTATATAGATGTCGGAATGAAAAACTCTATTGGCAGTTTACTTGGATTTACAGATACAAAAAAGAAAATCTTAACTCCTGGAACTACTCATTCAGGTAATACAACTGTTACAATATTAAAAGTAAATAGTATTGATGTAACATGTAATATTATACATGGATCATATAGAGAAGGAGTAAATCAGCATATCTTACATACATTTTATCCAACAGTTGCTCCAGGTTTTAAAATTGTTGAGAAGCCACAAAACTTGATATACCTACCATTAAACACCAGTTTCATTTCAGACATCGTACTGAACATATTGGATCAAGACGGTCATAGTGTTGACTTTAGAGGAGAAACAATTACTATACGAATACACATCAGAGCGGCGACATAAAAATCAACATGGGATTATCATTTAAACCACAACGGAAGAGTCGGGAGCTCAGTAGCTCCTCGACATTGAAAGAGTTAACATCAGACAACATTCGTTTTCTACAAAAGATTGGATTGAAACTTAACAACGATGGATATCCTGGATATATCTCAAGGACCGACATTCGACGAAACACTATGGGAGAAGGAATATCACACACACAACCCTTACACTTCATCAAAATTAAACAATAATGATGAAATAAGAATTCCCATTCAACAACAAGATATTTACACATTACCATGTGAAAGTTATTTGTACATCGAAGGAAGGGTATTAAAATTGGATGGAAAAACTGCTTCAACAGTTCCTTTTATAAATAACCCAATGGCATATCTTTTTGATGAAATAAGATATGAGATATCAGGGGTGACAGTTGATTCAACAAAAAAGGTTGGTATAACAACTACATTAAAAGGATTAACATCATTAACACCACATGAGAAGAATTCAATAGTCACCGCCGGATGGGTTGCTCCCGATAAAGACACTATAACACCTGCTTCCAACGGTCATTTTGATTTTCATGTACCTTTACGATTGCTTTTAGGATTTGCTGAAGATTACAAAAGGGTTATAATAAATGTTAAACAAGAATTAGTATTACTCAGATCTTCAACTAATAAGGACTTAATACTTGCAGACCCTGCAACTACGGAAGATAAACTGGAATGGCAACTACAATTGGATAAAGTTGTTTGGAGAGTACCTCATGTAAGATTGGCTGATGAACATAGAATCGTATTGTTAAGAAAGTTAAAATCTGACCGTGACATTGTAATGCCATTCCGAAGTTGGGAATTTCATGAATACCCTACATTACCTCAAACAGAACGACAAACATGGACCGTCAAAACATCAACTTACTTGGAACGTGCAAGGTACATAATACTCGGTTTTCAAACTAAGCGAAAAGATGTTATTACTGCAAATGCTGGTCAATTTGATCACTGTAAAATAAAGAATTGTAAAGTTTTCTTAAACTCTCAATTCTTTCCATATGACAATTTAAATGTCATGTTTAGCAAAAAACGTTTTTCCATTTTATATGATATGTATGCAAGATTTCAATCATCATATTATGGAAAGACTAATACACCACTATTATCACCTGATCAGTATTATTCCAAAGCTCCAATAATTGTAATAAATTGTTCAAAACAAAATGAATCAGTAAAATCATCAAGTGTGGATATAAAAATTGAAATGGAATTTGAAGAACCAGTAGCAGATGGAACTTCGGCATACTGTCTAATTCTACATGATAAAATAGTTACTTACACACCTCTGACCGGAATAGTGAAGAATGTACTTTAAGAAGAATTAGTACAACTACTGCAAAATATTGAGGTTAGAATTATCTTCCTTTATTTTTAAGGTTAGAATTTTGTTTCTAAAAGACAAGTTGAAAATAAACAATTATGTAATCGTATAAATTTGAAAGATTTTACAAAAAATATAAAAGCAAGAAAATAATTAGTAGAAACTTCATTCTATCTTCAACCGTCGTATGGGAAACATCGTTCGCAAGATGAATTCTACTAACGGAGAAGAAAATACACCTCTAATGGATGAAAATAGTTCTGATATAGAAAAACAAGTTGAACAAGAAATGGATGAATTCCTCAAGTTTAACAAACATAAGAAGAGAGAAGAAGAAGGAGAAGCTGAAAAAGAAGTGAAAAGAAAAAAGGTTGAAGTTAACATTACAACAAATATTTTAACAGAAGTATTTCTTCGAATTTTCTACCCTATTTCTTCATGCATGACAAAAAGTATATCGGTTGGAATTGTAAAATCATTGGATTATTCACCAATTGTTATGTTAAATCAAGGAAGTAAAATGGTTATCTTTACTGAAACTTCTTGGGATTCTCTAATGAAACATTTACATCTTTTGGAATGTTATTTAACTAACAACACATTTGGAAAAAGAACAAGATTAAGTTTATTAGAATCAAATATTGAAGTTGATATAATCAAACATCGTGGAGGACAAGTTGTTCGCTTCAAAGATTTAACTAGACATGATGTAAAATTACATTTCACTAAAGAAGAATTTTACACTTTAAGTTGTACTACCAGTCCTGTCACTAGATATTTAAAACAACTAGTATTTTCAATTACAATAATTAAAGATTATCTAATCGATACATTGGACAGACAACCATTCATTCCAATTTTATATGGTCCTGTAGATACTTCAATTTTTAATCGAATACCTCAAGAAGTGGATATGTGGAGACAATTAAACAACTATCACACCAATTTTAATATAAACGAAGAAACACAAGAAATAAAAGAAGAACAATCGTGTTTGTAATAACAGTCAGTTGTGGATGAGACTTCATCATGAACAAACGGGTTTCGTTTTCTAATGCATCACAGTTAATGGAAGTTAAAAGAGGTATAATTGAATTTCAAGCTTTTCGAGGGAATGATGGAAATTTCATTATTAAAGAATTAGTAATTTTGGATATGAACACATCTGTAATTTATCATTACTTGTTCAAACCTCCATTTCCATTCAATAAACTAACAACTAAAGCGAAAGTTACAAACAAATGGTTAAACAAACATTTTCACAACTTAAAATGGGATGAAGGTTTTATTCATTATAACATGATGCCACATATTATGAATCATTATTGTAAAGAGTTTAAAACTATCTACACAAGAGGATTAGAAAAAGCAAATTGGATACAATCATTTACAAGCAATGAAGTGATAAATGCAATAATAGATAGAGATTTCCAATGCTACTTTAATGAACTTTGTATTTCATCAAAAAGTTTTAAACATCGAAGGTCACAATGTGCTTTAAAGAATGCCTACCGCTTGAATAATTTCCTTCAACAAAGTGGTGGGGGTAGCGTCAGTGGTGGGGGTAGTCTCGATAATAAAAGTGAGAGCGTTACCATGACACAGCATGAGTATTACTCGAACCTCCGAAGAGACAACATCTCCAACGGATATTCTTATTAACAAGAAGATTAGCAGCAAAAACATTAAGATGGCATCAAACAACTTACTTCAAAATTTAGTTGAACAATTCAACGCTCATTCAAAATCAACAATCCTACCTACGAAGAAATGTTCCGAGCTGAAAGAAGAAAAACACTACATCATTCATACAATAAAGAAGATGGAAACTTCAGTAGGTGATGCTATAAATTGCACATTGAGCGAGGCACCTTATACAATTGGTGATGAAGCAAAATTTCAAATCTTCCTACCAAAGCGCTTCGTACAACTACTACAAAATGAAGATCTTCGTATAATTCAACCCGGCGCACTCTATTTGGTATCACATGGATCAAGTGGAAACAACTCTACTGAACTTACAATTCATGTAACACCTACTACTGATTAGTTTGTACATAAAATTGTAAATATTTCTTTGTAATTGTTTCTCAATAAATATGATATAAACCTAAAAAAAAAAATAATAAGAAAAGCAACATATTGTAATGTGTTTATACATTACAATATGTTGCTTTTTTTTAAAAATTCCATGGGATGACCTTGACCCAATTTTATATGATAATAAAAGTGAAAATCAACTTGTGAAATTCATCAGTCTACGACTACCTTTCATACCGTACACATCTCGCTCTCTATAACTAAATACAAAACTTCAACATGTCCCTAAAGGTTAAGTGTGCATCTTATGATACCAACACCATAACTACTTTTGAACAACTTGAAGATTTAACTAACGAAATGCGAGTTTTACTTACTGGTGGTTATCACTTAACTGTTGATGTTAGTGCTACTAATACAAGGATGTTCACTAAAACAAAATATTGCGATGATGAAATATTTTTTTCTACACAACCTACAACTTCTTCATCGCCAGCTGGTCAACATAACGTCAAGTTCCAGAAGTATTACCAATGTTGAATAACTTTTAATAAATAAAATTACAACTAAGGAATCACGTGATCAATGTCAAGTTCATAAAAAGGATGTAACAGTTGGATAAATAATCATTCGCTTCTCAGCTCTCGCCACGACAACATCTATTCTAGAAAATGTTATACAGAATGATGATTGAACTTGATGGGAAAATCTATGGAAAAGATTATAACACTGTTGAACAAATGACTCAAGATTTAGATGTATTAACTAAAGAAGGATATCAAGCTAAATTAATTTTAAAATTTCCTGAAGTACATCCACTATCAACAGAAGAACTTATTGCTATGGCTAAGGCAGAGAGAGAAAAAAGTCTGAAGAAAACAAACTGAAACAAACTTCCTAAATTTCAATAATCCTTACACTTGTAAAGTATATTTTTTTAAAACTCCATTTGGATGACCTTGAAATTACCCCTACCACTTTTTATAGTACATAAAACTCGCTATTCATCACTATACATTCTTATTCTTTCACTAGACTCCGCAGCGTCAACATGGAAGAGCAAAAATACAAGTACAAACCTCGTTACTGTTGTGAACAACAGTGTACAGATTTAGGACCAATGATGGTGGATGGGTTAGCTTGTACTAAATGTGAATTCTTCGGATCTTGTTATTGCAAATGCAAAACAAAACAACTACCGCCACCGGAATTGCGAACTTTTAAATTTTACAAATCAAGATATTTTCATACATGTTGTCCTCAAAGATGTTTCAAATTTCACCCTCTAGATCTTGCTCATTGTCAACGCACCAAGTCTCATCAAGATGATTTTTGTACACATATGATAAAAAGATGTAAATACAGATCAGATTGGTATTCCGATCCTGTAGAACCATCAAATGTGTAATTTCAGTTTTACACTCTTTTTTAAAACTTCAATTGGATGACCTTGAGATTTCCCCCACCACTAGTTCTAATTTTTATATAATATTAAATCATTCCACTTCCAACACTCTAACTAACAACATGGAAGGAAAATTTATCAAGTTTGAACATATAATAACTGACAGGGAGGAGATGGAAGAATTGTTTCAAAACTTACTTTCTGTCATTGACGAATATCCTATAAGATGGTTCAGAATTGTAGTTCAATATTTAAATCCTGGCGAATTGTTTTCTTCATCAAGTGAAGAAGATGAAACAACTACTTCGGTTCAAATAATTGAATTAAAAGACGAAGAAGAAGAACTAAACGTTTTATTCAATCATAAGCTCAAGGTCCCCTATATAGAAGCCCCCTCCCTAGACAGCCCCCCTCCCTAGACGCCTGCTCAAGGTGACCATTATATAAGCCCCCTCCCTAGGCGCTTATCCTCATTCGATTGCCAACTTTCTAACGATGAACACCTCTCCATTGGCACGAATGAATGCTAGTTTTGAAATAAACTCAAAAGAAGATTTACAAGAAATATTTAATACTTTAAATGACCTTATAGATAAATTTAACACTATTACAATGAATTTGGAAATAACTTACGCTTGTCCTATTTGTGATAAGGTTGAAAGTTCTGATGAAGACAGTTTACTAAATCTTACTCCTCTTACCCCTCTACAGTCGGACACAACTTCTGAGGCAAATGATGAGCAGCATCTTTCCCCCACCACTTCTATGTAACAACGCTCTTTCCCCCCACCACTTCTTTATTTAACCGACATTTCCCTCTTTCCATTCTCATTCCATCGTCGCCTCTTCAACTATCAACATCGCTTGTTTCAAAATTTCAAAAAACACAAACATGATGGATATGATGGATGAAGTTCCATTTGTAACAAGGATGGAAGAGGATAAATTGAAATTGGAAATCAAACGATTGGAAATGGAACGGGAAAACCAACTCGAGATGTTACGTTTGTTCAAACTTTTTAAATACATCATCTGGGGACTCTGCGTTTACCTTCTCATCGTCGTCGGTGTTTGTGTTTACAACTCTGTAGTTCATAACAAAACTTCAACTTGCTTAAACACTGCTGTCACACATTGATTGTATGTTTTTCACAAATAAAGTTCACAAACCTAATTCTATACCTATCCCACTATCACCAGAGTTAGTTCCACTCTCCGAACTATTACTCCGGTGGTAGCGGGATAGGGTTTTTTAAAACTTACTCTGGATGACCTTGACATACTTTCCATAACCCAATTGTCAATTTCAATTTCAAATTTCAAATCACATCTGCTCCCCCACCGGAAGCTATATGGCATGGCATATGGCGACAGCAACTGATTTGCCATCTGGCCGATGGCAGCTGGCCGGCAGCGGCTGGCAAATGGCACGACTTCCGTTTTGAAAGTAACCAAACCCCACTACTAATATTCAATTTTTTTTACAATCACTGTCTATTTGGGCTGTGTAGAAACTTACTTCAAAACTTGGAAAGATACAATCACCTAGATTTCGATTCTACACCGGACATAGCAACAGTGTTGTCAGTTTTCTCTGCGCTGTGCTGCCAAATTGACAGTTGTTTCTTTATTACGGGTTTGCTTTGTCTCCCAAGGGTAGGCAAAGTACTTTTTTGTCTTCCAATGAATGAGAAGTATTTTACTCCCATATAGGAAATAGTAAAGTATTACTTTACATAAAAGGTGGGCGGGAGACTCTGTTAAAATGAACAGATTAATTTTATTGTTCACTGAATATATGTTAACGTTTATTTTGTCATTGTAACAACTCCCGTTTACCCACACATAGTTATTTACTTAATGTGAAGCTTTCTTACAATATATATAAAAAACACCTATATGGTATACAATATCTTATACAGTATGGTTTGTTAAAACACACTAATTTTTTGTATATTTAATATCTTTAAAACCCCGCTTTTTTGTATATGTAAATCCTGGCCGTTCAAACCTGAGTCTACTCACACCAGATTGTGAAGGATTTTGTTAGCTACCCCTACCGCAGTCCCCATTGTTTGACTATCTAATGAACACTCTGGCATAGACGTCAAGGTCGTCTTTATCCACAAAAGGCCTAGTGGATAACAAAGTAATAGTTTAGGGCCTGGCATCTCATTAAAACACTGATAAAAATTCAACATTTCATTAAAACTTATAATGTTATTTGTTTGTATTTGAATAAAATCCAATTATAAAAATCATTCTTACGAGTTTAGTGGATATTTTTATTTTACTATAATATGTTTCTAAAGGTAAGTTAAATTCACCTGTCTGAAATGATTCTCACAAATTTTTTAATTGATCGACATTCCCCTATTTGAACTATTGCATTAATCTAATACACCATAACATATAGATTGTAAAAAAAACTAAAGACTACCTTATTAAATATGGATTTTACTGTGTAAGCAATTTACCAATGACTAATGTTGAAAAAAACTATTTTACAAACTTATTTTAGCGAATTTGTTTATGTTCATATAGGTATTTTTATATTTATTGAGATGGTTGTAATTGTTATGGTTTTTGGTGGATTGGTGGATATAAATTTTATTAATTATTAAAAACAAAAACCTACACAAAAACTAAAATACATTACGTTCCAAATAATAAACTCATTTTTTTTTTATTCAGCACGAAATTAGTCTGTTTTTGTTCTCTCAATAGTACCAAAACCGTTTCTTTTTCGTCCTAGGACTAAAAAATCAGTTTTAATATTTTTTCAGGTTTTAGAATTGAAAAGTCGGCTGTTTTCTAAGTATATTCTAAGTATATTAATATTCTAAGTATATTAGTTCATTTATTTTGAGATGCAGAATTTTGAAATTTAAACAAAGAGCATCGTTTGTAAATAACAGAAATGTAAACACTGCATATAACTTGCTAAGTAAATATAACCTCGAAAATGCATTATTAAGAATTCCACTTGAAAAGTCTCAATAATATCCAATACCAATTTTGAGGTGCAATACTCCTTAAATGAACTTCTCACTTGATGAATTGCTCCTAAACCTCATTTCCATTTAAATTACTTCTAAATGCATTAAAATAACCCAGAGACACATTTGCCAAAATGTCAAATTTCTTATAACATTTTTAGCAGTTATTACTTTTTCTGTAACACTTCTATTTTTACTGCATGTTTACACAATTAATGTACAAATTTTATGTTTGTTTCACATTTTAACCAAGGACTCAAATTGTATGGAAAATGTTATATTTTTAATAAATAACCAAATAATGAGGTTTAATTTTATTTACCAGTTTTCTCCGTCAAATTAAACAGACGATTACGCTTTTTATTAATATTATTATAATAAAAGATACTATTATGATCAATATCCTGCTCTAAAGCTTGGTTAAAAATACAATGTAAAAAGCATATAACTGAAAATACGGAAAAAGTACTTTAATTATCATTTTCATTTTTTAACATATAACTGTGTTTTAACCGTGCTTTTTGCTGAAATAAAAAAAAATGTTGGTCCTAATATAGTTTACTTTTTATCATTGATGTTTAAATCAATTACACATACATTTTTCCATGATAATGTTAAGTGGTTGTTTGACAGAATGTATTACATGTTAATTAAAATTAACATGATACATTGTACTGATGATTTTATTTAAAAGAATTTATGGACCATTAAGCTACTCTGGAAAAATATTTTTAAAGGTTATTCAATCAACATTTTTTCCATTATAAAAAAAATATTAAAATATGAATGTAAAAAGATTTGTGACTTTTGGTTTTATTTTGAAAAATTAGCATCTTAACGTATGGTAAATACTATAGCTAAACATGTAATAGTGCATGTTATAAAATGGTTATTGGTTTGCAGTTTGTTATTCTGGAAGAAACACCAGGAGGTCGTAAGAGTTTTCATTGGAGACACATTTCAGCTCTCCTACTGTGTAAACGAGAAAAGAGTTAATGCGGTTGCCAATGTTGCCATACAATACCGTGAAACGTAAAGAGTTATATGCATTTACGTAAACGTAAGTTATAACACACACACAAAAAATATTATAATTTGCAAACAGTATTAAATAATTCAAAATTCATTACTGAATTCAGTGTTATCAGCACATTTTTACAGATTACTACCTCTTCAATTACCAGAAATGAAGCAATACTACAATATACTATATTATAGCTAAAAAAAATTGAATTAAATAATTTCACAGTTAAAATTGTACAAAAAATTTTATTCTTAGTTCAAGGAAATTTTCCGCCTTCGCAATTGCATAAACAAATGAATAGGTTATTGTTAACCTAGACTTATATGTCCTAATTGCTTCCAGTAACTGATTTAGCAACACTACAAAAGGATTCCTAACGTTAATCTAAAACAAACAATTAATTATTGTTTTTGACATTAAATCCTAAACAACAACTTCGCATCCCAAAAATCGTTCTTTTTCCAAAGACAATGTTATGATATATTTAATTTAACAAAAATAATAGAGTAAATTTGCTTAAAGCTATCAAAGGTTGAAGTGTAGGCTTAATGAACTAAATTATTTTTCAAAATACATTGAAATAAACTATTTTATAATTCCTAGAGTGCTTTCCATCCTCTATTTTACAATAAAACATATCGTTTCTATTAAAAAAAAGAAACAAAAATAAACACATTAGGTATCATACTAATTAATTTAACCATAAAATCTTGTATCTACGTATTTACATCATACATCGAAAGCATTACTAAATACACACAATTTATTGGAAAATATACCATTGAAAATATTTTTGATATAGTGTGAGGCTGGTAATAATGATGTCTTAGATAGAATATTAAAAATTTTTTCACACTGGTAAAATGTGGTAATAATTTTGAAAAGAGATTTTAATTATGACATAATTTTTCTTGTATTTACATAACTTAACTTCTCCTGCAAGTCCTAGTTTTATAGAAATAGAGAAGTGGAGACAGCCAAGTGTTGGCCATAACGAGAACGGTCATTACCTCTTGCTTGCTCTACATGTATAATGACACCTACAACACGGCTTCTAGACATACTCTAAACATTCCATAGCCATTCCTTAGACATTCTCTAAACATTCCATAGCCATTACTTAGACATTCTCTAGATTCATAGCTTTGAATATCTTTGTCGATAAGATAAAGAAAATGCTTATTCTTATTCATGGTTGTTGATATTTAAAATCAGTACTGGGCTGGCCGAGCCTAGCTCGTCGGTTTTAATGGACTTTTGGACTTTCATTATAGTATCATGATAAGTTTAAATTAGGCTATTAAGTTTATACCAACGACCAACTATACATTTTCACAGTTAACAGATGTTTCAAAAAGAATGATTAAAAGTACTTTTCATTTATAGCACCCGCCACGAGAGATGTCTGTTGAGCCGCACCCAATAGAAAATAAGTGCCGTGTTGCCACAAGGAATGCTTAATTTTTGTCTGTTTACATTCAATGTTTACACTTGGAAATTCCACGATTTAAAAACAGGTGATTAATGCAAGTAGGATAGAGGCATGGCCAGTGCGGCAACATCGCTTGAATCTTATTCGTTGGCAGAAAATCACGTGGCCGCTAAGCCCTCGGACTAAGTATAATACTTATACTTAATATTATACTTAGTCCGAGGCTAAGCCCCGCCCTCAACAGACACCTCTCGTGACGGCTGGTGTATATTTCTTTTACCTTTCATTGTTATTTAGTTACCGAAATAGCAGCCTGTAAGACCAATGTTAAAAATTAAAATAATACAAACAACTAAATTCCTGGTGGTTGAGGCTGCTTCTAAAATCATTGTTGGGCCAAAATACTCTTAAACCCAAATTTTAACAAAATATACCAAAGAGATTTTGAGATTAAATTAAAATACATTCCTACAGACACTCCTCCTTTTATAGTGTAGGATTATTTTTAACATTCAGAGATTCTTTTTTAGTTGACAGTCGACAAAATGTTGGCTGACGTACGAAATTTGTACAATAAATAATGAAGTTCTTGAGGGTTAAATATTTATATTGATGGCACAAACACATAAAATGGGTGTAGTAAATGTTTATTTATTTATTTATTAATATACGGATTACACCATTTTACAGAAACTTTAACCAGTGAAAAGAAGATGGCAGGTAACAATATATCTTGGTGACTAAATAACAATTGAAAATGAATCTATAACAAGAGTAATTGTAACATAAAAATAAAAAGAGGGATAGAATGTGACAATATGTCAATTAACAGCAACAATAAAGACTAACCACATATAAATAATGAAGACAATGACCATCGCAAGCAATAAATGTTCACTATTTGACGGCCAAGGTCTCAGGTTAACTGAAGGGTCAGTTTCGAAACTCGTTGATTGGTTAAATAAATCAGTGTTTGAAGTTCCTGGCAATCAACGAAACAATCCTGTTTAATTGTGCCTTGTAAACCGGACGTGTTTGGGCTGGCACCTTGTTGGTTTTGGACAATTTAGTAGTCTGCCTTGAGACATATAAATGTTGTTTGAAAAAAAAAATATCAGAAATTCAAGAGGTTATTGCCGATTGCCGATATAAGCAAAAAAATCCTATCTATTTCAGTTGATTACTCATCACAAACTTTTTTTGTGATTGGTAACCAAGTAAAATAAGATACTATTGAAATCATCAAAACAAATACATATCGCAAAGGATAAAATAAATACTACATTTCCTAAATAGCTTCATGAAGACGCTAGCTGTCATTTAGTTTTTCACCCTAAATAATTTTTATTTCCATAACGGTTCACTGTGTTAAGTTCATATATTGCATCCTTTATCACACTTATGACCATTTTCGGGAATTTTTTTGTGTGGCAGACGATTTTCATTTTCAGAGTAAAATATCTAAAAACTGGAAAATGTCAACAAAAATTTAACAAATAACACAAACTTTGGCAAATTGAAATGTCTCACCACTAATGACAAGTTTATTAGTATATGAGAAAAAAATGAAATTTTCAAAATTTGGCTGCATAAAAACATTAATTTTGCATTATTAGTCATGTTTATAGAGGTAATTGCAATTGAGAAGTCCTAAAAACTCTATTATTTGTTGTTAGATAATTATGAAACTGGTAACACTAGTTAGATGATTGAAAGTCAACTTTTTTTAGATATTTCAGTAAATTTTTTTAATGACTGCCATTTTAAAAATACACAGAGAAAAAATGTCACTGAAAATTAAAATTGGTGCGAAAATGTCCGTGATAAATATGAACTTAAAACAACGACCCGATAAGGAGAGGAAAATCATTAGGTGTAAAAAACTAAATTGTGGCTAGCGGCTTAACGAAGTATTTAATATGTTTATAAGAAAGTTTTTGTTTGTTTTTTTGTGGGAAATAACCTCCTGAATTCCTGAATTTTTTTCCGAACACCCTGTTTATGTTAGAATGTTGACATTTTAAGTGATAATTTCATGTGTTTGCAATGTACGCATGTTTATTTTTTCTAAAACAAACTACTAAACTTTACACTACCATAAAATTCAACATCAGCAGTCTGCAATGGCTACTCTGTAAAGAAGTTCGTTATGTTGGAGAAAAAGAGTTGTTGTCGGGGTTGTGAATGCCAGGTCGAGCCTGGAGTGGAGGTTAATGAGAACTAGCATTGCTCTGTGTCCCCACCACCGCCGCCACCTTGCTCTTTGTAAAAGAATTCTAGTGTAATTAAAAATGTTTACCAGCCGTCTTTAGGTGAATTTTCTTATTCACTTGTTTGTGATTTGAGTTATATTTAACTAATTAGAGGTTGATACTTGAATTTCATTGATTGTGATTCACGTTTATGTTACACTAAGGGCTTGTAGGGGATAAGGTCCCTAAAAATCAAATTTGTAATGTTATCTCTAAAAGTAAATAAAATCATTACCTCCTTGCACAATTCCTGTATTTTTTGCTGTACTGTGAATTTAGAATCTTGGATTTTCTTATTAAATATTACTTAATATTGATACAACCTTTGGGCGGTATCAAATCAGCAATAAGTCAATAACCTCCCCTGTATTTAAATATAGTAGCCTATTTGTGAAAAAGGTGATTTATTGCAACCTCATAGTGCCGGACCCAATAAAATAGATTTTACCTTAAACCTGTACCATACACGATTAATTCGTAACTAAAATAAATAAAATAGTTCAATACGACATTACAAAATACTTATTATTCCAAATATACTATACACTTCTGTATCAGACAGAGAACCCTGTGCCCCTCATACTCCCGGAGTTCTCCATGCCTTCCCTGTTCCTCCGCACACCCCGTAATACCAGTACACCCCTAGGCCCCTAGACCTGCGTGACCCCCGTGACCCCGCACCCCCGTACTCACCACCGTGCCCACGTGGCCCTATACTCGTGCTTCCATGCCCACCTTTATTCCCCGTACCCCCCATGATTAACTGCCCCAGTGCCACCAATGAACCTCGTGCCTCCTGTTCCCTCCCATGCTCTTTAGCCCCCACACCCCCACGCTTCCGTGCCAAAAAGATGTTCGATCTTCCTCGTACCTCCGTGGACCCTCTTTCTTCCATGCCTGATACGTGCCACTCGTTTCCCCATTATCCCGTGATCCCATCCCAACGTTTTCTAAGTGCCCCACGTGCAACGTCTTGCCCCCATGCCTCCCCCGGTCACCCAAAGCCCAGATGTGCCTCCGATGTCCACACAACCCCTTACCACACTGGCACAGTGCTCCCCATGCTCCCCTGTGCCCCCCATGCTACCAGTCCCTCGTGCCCCTTGCAACCCCATGCCCCGCAACCCCATGCCCACCATGAACCCATGCTACCATGCTCCCGTTTCCCTATGTTTTTCGTTCCTCCTCATGCACGCTCTATTCCCCATACCTTCCCCCGTCTCACCCATTTCCCCCATGCTCCCTTGCACCCATGCCCGTCGTTCCTCCCCGAGCCCAAGTGCTTTCTTGGTACCCCCTTCCCTCAAACGTGCCCCAATTCCCATTACTCCGACCGAAGTCCCTCGTGCTATGATTTTCGTTCAATGAAGTATAACATTGATTTATAAATTGTTTGTTTTTGCTCACTGTTAGTTTTATGAAGTATATGTTTCCGTACTACCTAAGTAAAGAGAATGAATTAAAAAATCTATCACACAGAGATTAGACAATGTTAATAGTTTACATGATATAATTTCGTCAAAAATAGAAACTTAATAAAACTATTAATTTCCAATCATTAAATATCTAATAATTAAAGCAGTAATATAATAAGTAAATAAAAATTCACTCAACAATATATTAAAAGAGAATATATTAACTTTTATATCAACCATACCACGGATATGCCACTTTTAGCCGTGGTATATTTAGCACACAAATAGATAGTCTCATGCCTATAGGGTCTACAGGTATCGTGAACCCGTAATTTTTCCTTGACTTTTTCTACGTGTCTAATTCTAATAAAACGATATTATTTAGGAATAATATACAGTAGAAAGTTATTGTGCTGAAGTTTTCGCTTTTAAGCTTAAAGTTTTTTTACTATTCTTATAAAAAACGGTATTTAATTGGTTTTCACCCAACTAACGACACTTAAATATATAAAAATGTTATATATTTATATTTATAAATATATAAAATTATATTTATAATTTTATATATTTATTAAATTATAAATATATTATTTTATAATTATTTATAAATATATATATATAAATAATAAATAAAACATGAATTTGAAGGGTATTCAGGTAATTTCAATACTTGTAATAAAAATTTTACTTTAGCATGTCTAAAGGCCCATCTTAAGGGGACAAAATGATACACTTGTGTTGTCAACCTGAACTGTTACTGTTTTTCTATAAGTGAAATGACAGATTCATTTATAAATTCTAATTTCTTATTGACTTCAATATAAATGCACTTAATAATACATAAAATAACCTAGGGATATATGATATAATATCTCTCAGGGTTGTGGGTCTTGAAGCAAATCTTAAAATGTATATTACTATTTATAACAGTTTTTACGATTTCAGCCAATCGATCTGTTAGTCTTAGATTTCTATCAAGTAGAGTGGCATGGAAATAGAGGCAATTCTGGGGAAGTGAGTGGAATATAAAACCGAACCGAAGTGCTTGGGTTGATAGGGTGTGGGAAACCGCTTAGATGGAAACCTAATCCAAACCATTGCCTGGAAACTACTTTTTTCTCCGTGACACATTTGGTTCGCCTTAGGCAGAATTCCTTTGATAAATAGCCTCAGCTCAATTACTTACAATTAAATGTTTTATTCAAAAAAGGTTTCAATCGAGAGTATCTAATAATAGTTTATTGATGTTTCTATTAAAATATGTAGAGCTGAGATTAATCAATTCCCGAAGTGTTGGATAAACAGCCTGAAAAACAATAATTTCCGGGACAAGGAGAGAAAATAGTAGTTTCTGGGACTAGGCCGGAAAATAGTAGTTTCTGGGACTAGGCCGGAAAATTGTAGTTTCTGGGACTAGGCCGGAAAATGGTAGTTTCTGGGGCTAGGCCGGAAAATAGTAGTTTCTGGGACTAGGCCAGAAAATAGTAGTTTCTGGGACTAGGCCGGAAAATAGTAGTTTCTGGGACTAGGCCGGAAAATGGTAGTTTCTGGGACTCGGCCGGAAAATAGTAGTTTCTGGGACTAGGCCGGAAAATAGTAGTTTCTGGGACTAGGCCGGAAAATAGTAGTTTCTAGGACTAGGCCGGAAAATATTAGTTTCTGGGACTAGGCCGGAAAATAGTAGTTTCTGGGACTAGGCCGGAATATAGTATTTTTTGGGACTAGGCCGGAAAAGTACTCCAAAGATTTTACACCACGAGCGCTGTTATTACTTACAGTGACTTATTCCATTGTAAAAATGTTCAAAAATGTTATTGTTTTCATGTTGGAACAAATGAAGTAATAAAAAACCGCTAATGATATTTTTGTCGACGTCAATTCCGATTGATACTAAACAGCTTGAGTCATTTCAAATACAAGATAAACAAATTAAATAACAACGTAGAGGTGGTATTTAGGTCAAAATCTATTAACTTTTATTCAAACTGTATATTTATTTAATGTACTATAGTGAAAAATACCGTTCGTAGCTCGTCCGAAAGTGGTTTATCGGTGCTTCATCTAATTTAAGTACCGTACTAGGCTTGGTCTCGTACTTGAAATTCGATCTTGCATCGGAAACGATCACATTTTTCGGTTTATTTCAATACACTTGAATTTATAAACAAGATATACTTTTACTTAGCTTTTTTTCCTGTGTTATATTTTTAAGTTTAGTCTCTGTTAATTGTATACATTTTCTTATCAATTATAATTTGAATCTGAAACTAGTGATAATAAAAATATAAAACTCATCCTTTAAACGAAATATACTACTCAAATATTGTTGCAAGAGTTTTTATTTGTAATCGACTGTTATACTATTTACTGATGATCAGTTCATTTTTAACTGCAAGGGTGTTAGTATTATGACTAAAAGTTATAATGTAACAGATTTGTTTAAGAAAATCTTTTTGTTAGAAATGTTTTTGTCGTTTCTAGGGCAGGAAAATACTTGCTATATTTGAATTGTTGCAAACATTAAAACAAACAAAAAACTCTCCAATGAAGTATCTGCTATCTATGGAAAACATAATTAAACTCTTCAAGTAATTTTATTGAATGAAAATTTAAGTGATGCAAATGGCCACCTATAATTGAGTTTGACTCTCAGTGGCGAGCTACTTCTATTTCCTAGAACAATATGCCAATTAGGTGTAATATGAGGGTTCTTCTTTAAAATGGAAATTTGTGGACGAGTTGTACATTTCCATACTAATGATTGTAAGGGAAGCAGAATATAATAGAGATGAATAAAAGAGAAATATAATAGTTGTTGAACTGATATTTTAGTATTTTAATAAACTGTATATTGAAACTACATTCAGTGAACCAATACCTAGAAGACCACATTATTGTATCTGGGATGTTTTCATAACCAAATTGAATGGTTGAACAAGTTTTATACGGTGAATCAATTTTTGTTATCAATAGAATCGTATTTCTCTAGAATTGTACATACTTGTGAATAACTTTATTACAATATTTTTCCTGCTCTATCGTGATAAAACTAGATAAATTATCCTGTGGTGCAGCCTGTAAAAGTAAGATACATTTCAAAGACAGCGCTATAATTAAAACCGGATAGCGTGATCTCTAACCCAAAATTACTGTCCCTATTTATTTCCCAAATGCGGTGTTGTAGTATATTTCGCACTAACAACCAAAAGGTAATTTTGCCTGTCATAAAAAGTAATTTATGAAAACGTTATAAAAATCTATTTTTATTTCAAATTCGCCTTTCACGTGTATTAACAATATTATTCCTTATGATATACTGCATGTAGCATTCTTTTAAACATTTTTTCTTATACACTATAATCATTTGTTTAATAGCATCATTTGAATTTTGAAAATAAGAGTTAACACCCCTTTGTAAAGTCAAATGATCCGTTTATATAAGTAGAACAGATCCCGATTGTTTATAAAATAATTAAATATAAAGTCATCTATTCGGCTAGAGAATTATGAAAAGAATTAACACCACACTGAAAATGTCTGCCATTTTAACCTAGTAATTAGTGAAAGTGGTAATAACAGTGTGTAACAAACTCATCATTTACTGATCTGTTTTAAGGGGTTTCTATTTTCTTTCATAGCCAGTTCTACCTTGTAAGTAATGGTTTCCATATTGTTTAATATTTGGAGAATATATCACTAGTAGCGTTGGACATATCTGTATTCAACATTTTCATACCTCCCGGTCCCCTTGGCGGTTGAATTCCGTGTAAAGTTGTCCACATTACTCCATATAGTCGCCAACTTTGATGTCTGTGGCTTTATTCACCTCATCACTACAACTTGGCGGCTTGAAACTTTAACTTTGCGGTGCATGCCATGTGTTGCCTCAAGTTACTGCCTTAGTCAGGGCTCGAAATCACGTCTAGGGGTGCTTTCCTTAAACATGAATATGCATGGATTGTGTAAATTTAACTTTAAATGCTATGACCACGTTTTTATTTGTTATTTTTACTCTAATCACACCACGAAAATAGGCTCAATTTCAAATTAATATCATTTATAGTAAAATGATTAATATGAAAATGACAAGAAGTATGCAATTAGAATATACATTTAAATATTTTGACGTTGTTACATGGTATTATTTAACTAATTGCTTGCAGTATAAGCTTTTTCATCATACTCTCGAGATAAGCCATTGAACAAAAAAGCATGGAATATTTATTGAAAAAAAACGTTCAAAATCTTAAATTACATTAAAAGAAAGATATAATATTTATTTGACGTTTATTTGATTTTTAAATCAAAGTAAAATAACTTTCAATGTTTGATATTTATTTTACGTTCAAACAAACTATCGGAGTCCAATAACGTAAAATTTTTCATTTTTATTTTACGTTCAAATGTCAAAGCCAAATAATATATCTTTTTACATTTATTGAACATTTCCTTGAATTCGATATTTATTGAGCTTAGTCGATATTTATCTTTATATTAAACCTAATTATTAAGTTCAATATATTAATTAATATCAAATATAAAATCTTTTGAGTTGAAGTAAAGTATTAAACTTGTATTTACACAAGTTTATTTCATATACATGTCATGTTAAAAATATAAATTTAAACTACATAAAATTTTTGCTAGTCTAAAACTTTCTAATTTTTTTATTCCTAGATTTTTTATTTTTAAACTGAAGTGCACAAGCGAATGCCGAGTTTTAAATGTCTAAGTAGAAATGAAGTCGGCTCAATAGATTAGAGTCCCAGGACTTTGTATGAGGGTTTAAAGGTTCAAACAATGTTAAAAACTTCTTTGCTCAGTTATTTATTTTTTTCAATGTGTTGGTTAACAGAAATAAAGTTTTAATGCACTGATAATAATTTTGCTATTGTTTACTACGGTTTTGTAATATAAAATTGAATATGTTTTTTATATTTATTGTATATAAAATTTATATAATTATTTTACGTAAAATTTACTGACGTTCGAGGTTAAATTTAACGTTAGTTTTACGTTGGTCTTGCGTTTGCGAATATCAATTTAAAATTCAATTATCAAAACATTCAACATTCATTTAGTTCAATTAAGTTCTGTGGTATGTGGGTTTTTATAAACCGCCTGAAATTTAAATTTTAGTTTCCCTGTGGTTGAAACTAGTTGATTCCCGATAAGTTTGGTAGATAGTTTGAAAAAAATGCAAAAAAGACTAGGCAGGAAACGGATCTTCCAAGATTTTACACCAAGATCACTGCTATTTTACTGATGGTATTTTATAATACAATTTTCAAACAGCTGGTTTTTTCTACTAAACAAATCAAACAACAACAAACCTCCGATCATATTTATTTGTCAAAGTAAACTTTTATTATTACTAACGGCTGAAAACAATTCAAATACAAGATACACAAATAACAACGTAAGAGGGATTGTATAGGTCCAAACGTTACTTTAATTTTTGGGTTACTCTAACCCAAATTGTATATTTTTCAAAGGTGGAAAACACTTTTAACTCGTCCGAAAGTAGTATACCTGTAATTGGTCTATTTCGAATACTCGGCTTTGACTCGTACTTGAAACTAGATTTTGCACCTGTAACAACCACTTTCCGGACTAGTGTCGAAGTATACTATTTCATCATTCTGTGCTGTTATAAGCTATTTATGGAGACAGCTGAGAGTAACGAAACTGATCGCTTACTAGTAGCACGGAAAAATCTATCAGTTAATTTAACGTATCAACATTTTATGTTTCAAACGAGTAACGTAATAGAGCGATAGTAAAAGTTATTCTTCCAGTAAGCATTTTTCTCTGTTTACCATCATTAATTTTCTAGTCCCTAATGTTAACTTTTTGCCAACAGGAGAGTTGACGATTTTATAATAATACTGAAAAGACCAGGTACGTTTAACACGAATAAAAAGTTTGTTTTTGCATAAATGGAAAGGCGGCTATACCATTTCAAATTAGTTTATATCAATTTTTATTGGTGTAGGATAATGAATTATCATGTGTTTCGGTTTTCAGCTATTTTATTATTTACACTGTTTATATTTATGTTTTGGTTTTAGTTTGTTGTGATTTTTAAAATGTGAATTAAATCATGTTTAATAGTAAATGGATTTATTTGTAATCTTACACTGGCGACGATGAGTAGAAAACGTGATAAATATGGATTTAATGATGAGGAGACAGTTGTTCCATTACAAACAAAAGTAGAAAAGTTTAGATGTGAAGGATATGATGAATCTACAAGCTGGGAAGATTATGAAACACACTTCCTTTTGTTATGTAAGGTAAAAGGTATAGGAGAAGATTCTAAAAATGCTGAAGAAGCCCGGAGAGATCTTCTACTTGCCTATGTAGGACCAGGACCTTTAAGAAAGGTTGCAAATTTTCTCCTTCCATTAAAGGTTCATGAAGTATCATGGGATGAGTTGATAGTTGGATTCAGATCAGTATATAAACCTAAAAAACCATTTTTTCAGCAAGACTGGAATTTGAGAAATGTATTAGAGAAAGTGGAGAGGGTTTATCAGATTTCATCGTCCGTTTGAAGGATTTAGCTCAGTATTGTAAATATGGAACTAATTTTGATGAAAGGATTAGAGACAGATTTGCAGGAGGGGTAAACTTCCCAGAATTTGAAACGGAAATTCGACTACGCTGGCCTGAAGGATTAAGAGATGATGGCAGAAAGGTTACGTCAAGAGATTTATTAGAATTAGCAACTTCTATGGAAACAGCCCGCCGAGAAATAGACCAAAGCACACGAAAAGAAGTTGATGTTTCCAAAGTAAGTAAAAACTTACCTGCTAAACAATTCAAGCATAAAAGTAATGCATGCAGTAGGTGTGGCTTAAAGCATGAGTATGGCGAATGTTTGGCTAAACAACAAAAATGTTTTAACTGTGAAAAGATCGACCATTTCGCTCGAGTATGTAAGTCAAGAAAAGTAAGTCAATTAAATGAAGAATCATCAGCAAATGAAGGAAATAATGAAGAAATACATCATCTAAAGATAAATGAGGTACATAAAAAGAAAAAAAGAGTCCCGAAAGCCCACATTAATCTAAAATTGAATAATGTATTTGTGAACATGGAGTTTGACTCAGGAGCGCGGGCTTCAATGATAGGTAAGCCTTTGTGGGAAAAAATAGGCTCACCAAACCTTGATAAATCTACTTCAAAATATATAGCTTATGGTAATAATATTTTAGACATACTAGGTGAATGTTACGTTAGAGTCGCTGTAGGCAATGAAACACGTCGATTGAAAGTAGCTGTAGTGAATGAAAATAATAAACCACTGTTTGGGTTGCCTTGGATGTTAGCTTTCAATATGAAACTACCACCACATGTTATTATTAGTAAAATTGAAGGTAAGAGTAATAATATGAAACAATTGATTGATAAACCTTCAGTAAAGGAAGTTATCAAGGGGTTTGAAGATGTGTTTTCGGAGGGTTTAGGAAGAATCAAGGGGTATCAGGCACAAATTCATGTAAAGGAAGATGCCGTACCAAAGCACTTTTCGGCCCGCAGAGTTCCTTTTCCTATGAAAAAAAGGATTGAACATGAACTATCTAGGCTCGTTGATGAAGGTGTTATAGAAGAAGTGGACCCGGCTAAAACTCCTATACCTTGGGCAACGCCCACAGTCAATGTTGAGAAGAATGATGGTTCTGTACGGATCTGTGGAGATTTTCGAGTCACGTTAAACCCTAATTTGGTTTTGGAAAGTGCTCTCATTCCAACCTTTGAAGAACTCACAAGCAAAATTGCAGGAGGTAAAGAATTTTCAATCATTGATTTGAAAGACGCGTATCTTCAGCTGGAAGTTGTAGAGGAACACAGAAAGTACTTGGTAATATCGACGCACAATGGTTATTATAGGTACAAGAGATTACCGTTTGGGGTATCTTCGAGTCCAGGCATTTTTCAGAGGTACATGGAAAAACTATTGGATGGATTGCCACAGGTGGGTGTTCTATTGGACGACATTATAGTAACGGGAAAAAATAGAGATGAACATATGAAGAACCTGAAGGAAGTTTTGAAAAGAATGAAGAATGCGGGTCTCAAAGCAAAATCAAATAAATGCAAGTTTTTCGAAAATTCTGTGACGTATTTGGGGCACATGATTGACCAAGAAGGCATACACCCCACTGAAGAAAAAATAAAAGCAATCAGAGACGCGCCCATTCCAGAAAATGTCAAACAACTAAGATCATTTTTGGGAGCGATAAATTACTATGAAAAATTCATTCCTGGTCTTCATGCTATTTGCAGTAGCCTTCATAAATTGACAGGTACTAATTCAAGATGGAAGTGGACAGAAAAAGAAGAACAAATTTTCATCAAGGTAAAGTCAATATTGTCTAGTAAGGACACAGTGGTGCCATATGAAGAAACAAAACCGTTGATATTGATTTGTGATGCTTCAGAAGATGGATTAGGGGGTGTACTTATGCACCGATTTCAGAATGGGCAGGAAAAGCCCATAGCATTTGCTAGTCGAACTTTGACTCCAGCTGAGAAGCAGTATTCGAATATTGATAGGGAAGCACTGGCTATTTTGTTTGGACTTAGGAAATTCCACCAATACGTATATGGCCGGAAATTCACAATAGTGACTGACCACAAACCTCTGCAACGGATCTTTGGAGATTCACGAGATCTGCCTAAAGTTGTGAACAATCGTTTGGTGAGATGGGCCCTAGAGTTGAATCAGTACGATTACGAAATACAGTACAGGAAAGGTGAAGACAACGTGTGTGCTGATGTTTTATCAAGGCTTCCCATTAAAGAAGAACAACCCAGTGAGACATATATAAAGTTTTTGAACATTGATAAAGTCAATACTATTATGTCATTTGAGCTCTTGAAACAGAGAACGTCAAGTGATAAAGAAATTAAGATTGTAAAAAACTATGTTCTTAGTAAATCTTGGCCTGCTGTTGTTCCAAATTATCTGAAAACCTACAATCAAAGGAAAGATGAATTGGTAGTCGAAGATGACATTCTTATGTGGTTCGGGAGGATTGTTGTTCCAAAATCTATGAGAACTGATGTTTTGAAAGTTTTGCACTCTGGACATCCTGGTATTGCATCTATGAGATCTGTTGAAAGATATTATGTCTGGTGGCCAAATATCGATCACGACATTGATGTTTTTATAAAAAAGTGTACTCCTTGTCAAGAGAATCGTGATAACATTGAGGAAGTTCCATTGTACCCCTGGAATGTTCCGGACAAGGTTTGGGAAAGGGTACATCTTGACTTGGCGGGACCAGTTAATGGATCTATGTGGCTTGTGGGGATAGATGCTCTTTCTAAATGGGCGGAAGTTGAATGTTTGAAGACAACAACATCGGGTGCAATAATTCAACGCTTGAGGTCATGGTTTAGTAGATATGGTATCCCCACAGACGTCGTCACTGACAATGGGCCACAGTTTGTTTCAAATGAGATGGAAAATTTCTTCAAGAGAAATTCAATAAACCATATAAAGACGACCCCATATCATCCGAAGAGCAACGGCCTGGTGGAAAGACTAATTCGAACTTTGAAAAGACGTTACTACACAACGAAAAAAGAGGTTGGAGACGGTACACTAGCTCTTCAAAATGTGCTTTTCAGCTACAGGAACACACCACAGAAAACCACTGGGAGAGCTCCATCTGACTTGTTTTTAGGCCGTAGAATGCCTACAATTTTTGATAACATGACGCCAAATTTTAGAAAGAAAATGGAAGCTAAACTCTGGAGAGAACAATCAAGGTCTGACAGCAACAAACCAAGAATTTTTGAAGAAGGGGAAGATGTGTGGATTAAGAATGAACTGGGAAGTGGTTGGTCGGCCGGAGTAATTGAAAAACAAAGTGGGTTGTACTCCTATGAAGTCCTCACCGGGGGAATCAGGAAAAGAAAACATTCTGATCAGCTGAGAAAACGGATTGGTGCTACAGACGACAACGGAGTACAACTTTCTAGAATTAACTAAGGGGGGAAAAGTGTAGGATAATGAATTATCATGTGTTTCGGTTTTCAGCTGTTTTATTATTTACACTGTTTATATTTATGTTTTGGTTTTAGTTTGTTGTGATTTTTAAAATGTGAATTAAATCATGTTTAATAGTAAATGGATTTATTTGTAATCTTACAATTGGGGTTTTTAATTTCGATAAAAAGTATAGTTCATTAATTGTCTCTAAAGAACTATTTCAGGGATCATTCTATCTGACCTAACCTCAACATAGGTCAGTTTTGAGGCTAGTAATGAAATATAATGTATTTGTTTATATATTACCATTAACTTTTTAGGGAGACGCCATACGTGGTATCCTATGACCCTAACGTGGCAACTTTATATTCCTAGGACGAATATATTGGTCAAGGTTACTCGTGAACCCCTTATTTGTAAACGGTAACCGAGCCTGGAATGTTCGTTAGCGTTCTAGCCTCAGTTTGCTGACGTAATGAACCTCATCTGGATTAGACGTCGAGGTTTAGAAACGACAGAAACGAGTGTCGTTCACTCAGTAATACAGATCAACTAAAAATAGTTCCACCCGTCCTCGTATATCAAATATATACGGTACTCATTTGTACATAAAGTGTTTATTGCTGTATTCTAAAAGGAAAGGCAAATTATTTAGCTAACAAGTGCAAGATCGTATAAATTTTCAATACCGTATCTATTATTTTTATCAATACTTAAACTAGTATCAGGTTAAGCTTTATTCAAATATATTTATTATATTTAGTTTCTTTAAAATGATTAATTTTTGGGCTGATTTGAATGTATGTTGTGAAATAAAGATGATTCGATTTGATTACGAAATCAAATAAATATAAATAATACGAAAAAAGGGACATAATTTTAACGGGTATAAATAGATTCAATTTTGGGGTTTTGACTCTGTTGCGGTCAAATTTACACTTTGAAATTCCATAACGTACGGAAATTAAGGAATATATGGATACGAATATAAGGATAGGTATCCACATTAAAAGTTATATTTTCAAAGCCTGTGTAGCTTATGACATAATACATTTTTTGTAGACTTTAACAAAAAATGTATAAGAAACTACTAATTTTTTATTTTATAACGTTATGAAACCCCCTAAATTCATTAAAATATGAACGTCATGTCGTAATATGTAATAGCATTAAATAAAATTTGGAAAATTTAATTTTATTTTTTGAATTGCAAAATACTATGAAATACGAAGTAAAAAAAATAATAATAATAAACTCTGCACACCATTTATATTTCTTACGACCGGAAACGAGAAATAACTCTGGTTGAAAGAGCCACAATATATCTTAATAACACGGTGTAATTACAGCTTAAAAGCGTGAGAAAAGTTTTCATCCCTTTAATTTCTCAGGCTCGCAATTGTAAATTAAACAAACAAACTCTCTCACCTGTTAAGTCATACATTTAAACCTTTTATTTTACGTGGTCTCAAGCAGCTTAATTTTATTAATAACAAAAAAATATTGAAAATATTTTTTACTTTTTTAATCAGTCAAGATACTCAACTTACGTTTCAATTGTTTTACTTATTTTATTTGTCCATGGTTATTCAACAGACCATATTCATGGTATAATGAATATCCACGCAACCTAACAAACACATCACATTGAATAAGTTATGGCATATTCAAAGAAAACCAAAGAACAGTGTAAACTATTAATAAATTTGAATATTATTCATATTTAGTACCGTTCATTACAACTCTATTAGCAAAGGTTTGAATCATTCAAGATGCATTGAGGTCATATTGATAACGGTAAGTACAAGAAAAGTGTAACAGGTAACTCTGCGATACTCTGTGGTTTCATGAAAATTAACAATTTTGTTTATTAACAACTTTTAAATTGTTCTATTTATTATTCAATATACTAAATTAGTGCATTTAACTGTCCAGAGAAATAACTACTGAATTAATCCTTGTCATTTTCGTGTCAAAGTACTCATGGCCCTAAAGATGATGGGAAAATATAGAATCCCAGAAAAATTCCTTTTAGCTCTGTAATGAAAATTAAACAATATTTATTTAGACCCATGTGAGACGTTATTTTAATCCAAAACAATATTAAGATTAATCTAAGACGTTATTTTGTCGATTTGTTTACTGCTCCATGCAATTAATAGTCATCTTCACCTTTGGACTGGTAGCCCAATGTTGCGCATTCGGCAATGTTAACCATATGGTTTTATACAAAACAAGGGGCTTTTATAGTCCCCTGTTTCGGACGCCGTTTTTCAACCGATTTTTTTTAAACTTGGAAAGTGTTTAGTTGAATAGTTATATTAGGTCCCTTATAGCTAAAAATTTTGAATATTAACAAATATTACTCTCTGTGACGTCGCAAAGTAAATCGATTTTCCTTGGTAATATTTTAATTTTTTAAATTTTGAGGTATGAGGCACCTAATGTAACTATTCAAGTAAAAACTTACCAAGTTTAAAGAAAATGGGTTAATAACAGAGTCTGAAACAGGGGAATAAAATGCCATGTTTTGCATATGGTTAACATTGCCGACTGCGCAACAAAGGGCTACTGGCCCAAATACTGACTCTTAATATCCTACCGTATAAATTTCATATTTTTGCTGATTTACAGGTTAATTCCTGTAAACAAAGCAGACAACTAATATGTCACACAATCAACAAGAGGCGGCAAAAAATACAAATAAAACCATTAAAAACAAATATTTCATAAGCTGTAACAAAAGTTTTGTCCCTATAATAGAAAATAGCAGAATAATATAAAATATAAATAAAAGAGAGTTTTTCCCTTGAAAAGAGGGAATTCATTTCAGCTTCAACCACCAAACCGCATTTGAGAGGTCAACTTAATTATTCTACCAGACTCACGGTTTTAGCGGAGAAATAATACTTTTTATTTTGATTTTCAGACGGATAGAACATGAGTGTGTAAGTTATTTTAAAATTAAATAAACAAAAGGATGGTACTATGTATTGACCACTTTTTATTTTGCTTTATAATGCTGTTGAAAATATTTTAAATTAATTATTGTTTGTGATAAATAAAGAAACATTTTTTAAAAATCATTTGACAGTATTATTTTCTTACAAATGTTTTTACTATATCGGATTGAAGAATAATCTTGGTTTCCACACAAGTATTTCTTAACGGTAATTTTAACGCTGGTTAAAAAATGTGTGTTTCGTCAAAAATTTTAAAAATAATATTGAATCTTTTTCTTATAATTTTTTAATATTATTTTAATATAACTTTTATAATATTTGTCTAAGAGCAACATTGTCCATGATTGGCTAACAGTAACTCTTGTGAGAAGTCGAATGCAATCACTTGTAAAGGAATAAAGAAAATGACTTTAATTTCTGTGAAACATTACTTAATAATGTTCATAGTGAAATGAATACAATTTTGAAACAATTTAAATGCCGTAGCATGTATTTAAAAAAGAATTAAACAAAACAAAATTACATTAAAGCCACACCTTTGTCGATGATTAAGCTAATGATACCTTTAAATGATGTTGAATTTCTTTAGATTATTCATTATATGTATTCATAAATATAGTTTTGAATTAGTATGTCAAAATGGCAGTTGTAAATATGTTTTTAAGTCATATATTTTATCAATCAGATCTGACGTATTATCTGTCAATAAAATAATATAAGGTTCCGTTCCACTCTTTTCAAATTTCTCTAAAAACTAAATAACATAAAAGTATCATTTTTCAATCCTTCTTTTATACGAGGGTTCAATTTGAAGTGAAAAGTTTGGAAGAACTAAAAGTAAAGTTTACGTCTTCATATATAACTTGAAATAAATTATGAAAAAGCATAAAAAGTTTTTTTTTACTATTTAACTAAAAGGTATTCATTTTATTCAAGAACTAATTTTAATGACATACTTTTAATGTAATTTGTATATTATTGAATCTTTAAAACTTTGGTATTGATTGTTGTTTTTTTTACAATTTTCTAATTGTTATCAAAGGAATACATCCTTGATTTGAGTAGCAACCAAATTCCTGTTCAAATATTATACTACTTCAAAACGTTTATACAGTCTAGGCCTGTTTTATTCATATTTTTTAATAATTCAAAATAAATTCTTTTATTCTCTGTCGCACCGTTAAGTAAGCCTATATCGTAGGCCTTTTTTAGCGGTTTCGTGGTTAATATAGCTCCAACTTTATTCACTTGCAAAACATTTTCAAACATAATCTGCATGAGTATCGAACATAAATAAAGCTTAACATGATTTTTTTTAAGAAACTCTGAAAGAAATTTATTTTTGTTACATCCATATATAGTGATCCTCTTTGGAATATCATTGCGTTGCAACAACGACAAATAATATAAATAAAATTTTGATAATGCAAAAAATCAATACGAATACTGTGTAGTTTAAATCCCAGAATTTTAGTAAAGAATTACTTCAAATCGGAAAAAATAATGACAGATTATGGAATGTATGTTTTTGATACAGTTTTATATATAAATATGGATTTCATTATGGTTGGTAACAATCGTGAACATAATACCAGAAATCTAGTGTAGTAAAATTAGTCGGGAAAAATCTAATAATTTTTGAAAAGCCAATTTCTTTTGATAGGCTATGTGTTTTAGTGCATCCTCTGACTGTGGGGATCATGCCCAAAAGAGAGAGGTTGGCACATAATGAGTTACAATACAATTTAATGTTAAGCATGCTAAATTTTAATAAATTCCAAAAAATTTATATATATACGTCAAATTAAAGGTCTTAACATGTAGAACACATTGCTGTAAACTCGATCTTCATATAACGGCCGGGAGATAAATGACAGACGTTCAAAATCAAGAATTAAGTAATATTGCTGAAACTCTTAAATGCAATAACTTCCGACATATTTGACCTTTTGAGGTCTTGAGCCATGTACTCTCCTTACTAAAACTTATGTATAGCATGGTTATGGATTAAGAAAATTTTTCAGAACTTTCTTTTTGGGACGTCCATGTAGAGATGGTAGTTCAAAGGTAATATGATAGGCTTATGTCAAGCTATTTGCATTTGCAAAGGCAATTGTAAAAGCAAAATTTTTAAGCAAACCGCACCTCAAAAGGTCATTTCGAATATTATTAAATTTTTAAGGGCTTACGTTAAAATTTAATTTTTATTCAATGTTTGACATGCTGGCATTTTTTACTCAGGCAACCTTTTGAGCTAGGGTTTGCGGCATTAAATTTTAGTACTTAAAACTTTAATTCATATACATAAACCTTTCGAAAGATTTGTTTCTGACTCCACGCGGGCCATCCCATCATTCCTAGGCATGTTACCCACTGGAGATTTCAGGGAACTTTTTTGATGGAGGTCAGAAGTTGATATTGAACTCATTTCAGCCAAAATTGGCCGTCCAATTTTTTTTTTTATTTTCCAGCCACTTTTTTGCTTAATTGTACTACACTAAGCGGATATGCCTAACAATTAACGAACCCAATTTACAACTTAATCAAAAAAAAAAAAAAAAAAAAAAAAAAACTACAGGTCAAATTCTTACACCAATAATTTATATTACGGATTATGTTTCAAGTAAGAAATTGAAATCAAACGTAAGGAGTGTCTCATTAACAAAGCTATGTATTCCTTATAAAAGTTATAATTTGTAACTATTTTGTTAAATTCAGAAATTTTTGCTGTTACTTTTTTATAATTATTTAATACCTACAAACATTATACACTATTCTTGTATGTATATCACTACAAAGAAATAAAGATATTTGGAATGGAATTGAAAACACACGACCAACATCCGCTTCACACAAAGAGTAAATACGGACTGCTACATGTTTACTTGGTTAATAGTTTACTCTAGAACCTACGTAAAGGTGTTAAACATCTTTACTTTTTAATTTAGTTCAGGTTTTTACGAAATTCATGATTTATTGACATATTCTTCTTGGAAAGTTGACGGCTAAAAGTTTAGGTTGGCCTTATGAGTTTAAATTCAGAATCTTATGTAAACAAAAATGAAATGTGTTTTTTTTTTTTTTTTATTAAACTTATCCATTTTTCACATCCAGGATTTTTACCTGGCATTGCTCATCAGGGGACTTGCTTGTTATATAGTTTTATAAAAATATTTTTGTTCAAGAGGAAAGATATATCCTCATGCGAAATTTTTGTGTTTCGTACTTTTTAGGGACAAATTAGTATTCGTTTCAAATTATAAATTTTTACAGTAATTGCTAAATTAGTATACAAATATTTTGCATTGTATCATTTTGTATGAGTTATAGTATAAAAGTGATTCAAAATTATAAATTAAAGTTTTAATTGAATTCAGAATTATATAGTTTGTACATGTTTGTAAACGGTTTGTGGCAATATACAACTCCTCAGAGAGTTCCTCATCCTGGAGGTTGTTTAAAAATGTAGAGGGATTTTTGGTCTCAACTCGGACACATTAAAATCTCGATCTCATCATGCTAGTTAATATTTTAGGGTGCTTGATTTTTTTATAACATTTTTAATTTTAGTGGTTCAATATATAAAAAATTCGTAACAGAACTAGGAAAGATATATATATATATATATATATATATATATATATATATATATATATATATATATATATATATATATATATATATATATATATATATATATATATATATATATATATACAGACACGATTATATTTCATTACTGCATTAGCTTTACCTCAGGTTGTCACTGAATAATAAAAGAACAATAATAACTAGCGTATATGTTTTCAAACATAACTAAAATCAATACAACACCTTGGCAAGCAATTACGAATTAAAAATAAACTCTTTGTAAGATCTTCGTAAATTAAAATTAAATAAAAACAAATTCCACCAAAAAAAGATGAATGATAGCTACGAATTACCTTGTAAATCAATAACCCGCTGACAAGGATAAAAAACACTATCTTATCGCCTGATAATGACGACAAGAGCTTTATTTTCGGTTAATAACCTTGTATTCACAGTAGTATTTATATAGAAAACTATAAATCATACTAGGAGTACTCTTATTCTGCGCAAATGGGGATAAACGGACAACAATGGATTTATTTTTCAAAAATAAAATAAAACACATGCCAATAATGTTTTAATAATTCATACACATTAAAATGTAGGCTCATACTTATTTAATTAACCCTTAAAAGTAGTGAAAGAAAATAAAACAGACAGCAAATTAGCATAACAACACACCCTTTGTCAGAACTGTTTGTTTGCTATTGTACTTCTGACTTTTGTCTATTTTAACATTCGTCAGCTGATTGTTCGTTAATATACGGTTTTTACCATGGGAATGGATCTATTAGTTTTTTTTCTCATTCGTTCCAACTCAGGCGTATAGTAGCCTATTATTATACTTACTAAAAACATATTTTTATTGTTATTAGCCCAACGAAATTTAGAGTCCTCGTATTCGTGACCTATTTTAAAATAACAATTGTCTTTTCGAGTAATATCAGTGATGGGCAGGAAATACATTTCAAATCGTTACTCGTCCATGCCTGATGCACATTAGCCTAAAATGTATTTTATGGAGAATTCAATTACGGCTCATTAGTCTATTAATGCTCAAAATTACTTCATTGATGAAAAAATATCCGCAAACTATACAAAAAATTTACTCTGAAGGTTTGAAGTAACTGAATCTAATTCCGGAGGCTATCATTTGCCATTGAGAACGGGTTTCATCAATACACTGAGGCATTGCCACTTATGTATGAGAATTTCACTAATCTTCAATCTGTTCATCGAATAAAATAGTTTTAAAATCATTTTGTTTACTAACTTGTCTGCACTTGAAATAAGAGTTATTTAATACTGTCAATGCCTCTATGTTATTTCCATTAAATAAGCAAACACAATGAATTTTTTTGAATTATTTATTTTAGCATGTCGCTTTTAGTGTTTTAACACTAATTTGGTGTATAGTTAAAAACAAAAATTTATAGGCATAAAATTTAAGTCTGATAAAACTTAAAATACAAAATCCTTTGCCGTCTTGAAAAAACACAATATTTTTTTTAATAAATTGTATTATATGTTTTTCGTGAGATACATCCATTGTGTGAAAAAAGGATTGATTCATCTTTTAAGTAGTTTCGCAAACTTAATCTAATCAAAATCAGTTTTAGTCTCAGTTTAACGTCAAAACCTACTACAGTTTTCACATTTTCCTGTAAATATCATTAAAAAATATATTTGCCAATTTAAATAAATACATTTTTAAAACATAACAACAAATTTTTTTTATAGATTATGATCTACTAAGATTTTATAAAAATAATCTATATCAAGTAAAATATTTTTTATTTATTTACAAGTCAGGCCTCGATGTATGGAAAATATCATGTAACTTTTTATGACAAAAAGACCTACTTTCGAGTAACAAGCAATGTGTTTGCAATTAATTGATTCCCATGAACATTGTTGCCAAATGTAGACAACATCATCTTCTGACACCGTGTTGATGTTTCCCTAATCAATAATATGTCAGGAAGTGTGATACCACGCCCTTTAATCTGTTTTAATGCGTTTTTAACACAAATTCTAATCGGGATTGTTTTTATACGCCATAAAAACTGTAAAATTTAAATTAGAGATAAATGCCTAATGTAGGTAGATAAAGTTACCGGTACTGATTATTAACACTCGGTAGAAAAATTGTTACTTATTTTTTATTAAGTATTTTCTCTGTTATTGTATTGCATACAAAGCTTTGATGGATTTTTACATTTAATTACAATTTAAATTGTTAGGCAAATCGTTAAAATCCTGATAATCAATTATTCTAAGTAATAATCAATAAGTAATAATCAATTATACTAATTATTAAAAATATAATTTTCTTAAACATAATTAATATTAATATATTTAATAAGAGACGATTATAAAAATGATTATTACGTTAGGTGGGATGAAAATTATTTGGAAAATAATAAGTCAAAAAGTATTTGGAAAATGTTAAACCAATTAAAACATTGATTTGCAAAAAAATTTTGTATATTTTTAACTTATACTGAAAGAATTGAATATTTCAAAATACAATTTTACTCATAAAATAGTGATTTTTGTAGGCCTACTCTTTTTCTTTACGAAGAGTTTCTTAAAACAGTACATTGAAATAAATTATTTAAAATCACTTGTCCGAGGAGGTGTAACCTAATCCAAGATAGATAACCACAAATTTTAAATCTATTATTTTAAGGAAAGTTTTCCGTGTTAGAGTTTTGTTGATTGTAATTTTACGTAGATAATTATTTAGCATTTTACTGGATTGGAATTTATCTACAAATGTAAATTAATTTTTTTTATTTCTAAGTAAGCGCAGTAATACACAGTATCATTGCAATATTAATTACTTAAAATAAATCTTTTATTTTTATTTTATGATTATTTTATTATAAATTTAGATGTAAAGTGCAATGTTCAAATATTAGAAGATATTCTTAAATATTAAAATAATTCCCTGTCCTTAAGAAATTAAGGGTTTTCAGAAGTTGTGTCAATTTCGAACTTTTATATTTATGGTGTAATTTTTTTGTTATTTACAGAATGAGCAAAAGCCCTGCAGTAAACTGAAAGTGTGCTTGGATATCGTCTGGCTAGCGTTCTCCAAGGAGCATAAAACAGTAATTTGCTTTTAGAAGTTGGTTTAACGTTACATCCTATCTTCAAAATACCGGACTACCCATAAATCTTCATAACATAACTTCCGGTTGATTTGAATGTAAAACTTCTAAATATATATCATTTGAAAGGGTAACATACTCATATTTTGCTTTTAGAATTTATGAATAATTTGTACCATAATAACTATTAATTGTAATAACTATTGTAATTTAAAATAAAAACAAACACATCATTTATTTATTCATCCAATTATCCTGGGAGTAGAATGAAACATTTAAATCCTTTAGTACTAATAATAATGAAGAGACACATAATTTGTGTATAATGCAATTCACTTAAATCAAAAACATATACAGCATTCATGTTATTATTCGACTAGATGGAAAGTTTAATGAGCACATTTGTTATCCTGTTAAAGAAAAAAATACTCATTGAAGTAACCAGAAAACATATTGAAATTTTAAGTACAATAAACGAATTAAGTCATAACTCAATTAAAGTCAAAGTTCAAAGTAACAGAGTTTTAGAGAAAGCAACAAATAATGTATAAAAATATTACTGACATCAGTACAGTTACTTAGACATCAATCTATTTAAAATATTCACTGCAACCATTGTATAATCTAATGTTTTAGAGTAAGAAATAATTCAGTTAGCTTGCAACTCTTTAAGTCTTTAATGAATATTATATTATAATATTTAATATATAAATGTTCAATATGTAGATACAAAAGACAAAGGAGTTCCAATATAATTCTATAAATATTTTAGTCATTTAGCTAGATACATTTACATAGATAATTGATATATATTTTTAGAACTAGATCGAATATTGTATAGAGCATAATTTCCAGCATAACTTCTCGCAGAAAATTTATTATAATTTTGGATGATTTTATACAAAAAAATTATTACACTTTATTCTTTTTTTATTTTGTTAAATAAATATCAGGTAAAATTTACTGTTGTAGAAAGACAAAATGTGATATTTTTAATTTTATAAAACACTCCATATATAATCAATAAACCATTAGTTGAACTTTCAAAATTGAAATACATTGTATAAATTGACCACAACTTTTTTGTGGGATTTTGGATGTATAGCATTCTTTTTATTAGTTTAGCAAAAAGTAGTCTGTCTCATGGTAGTAATAAGTCTGTTTTTAAGTGAGATAAAAATAAAATATTTGATGTAAAGAAATTTTAAACAACAATTAGACTAAAACAGTTATTTGATGATGGATTTTATATCGAAGAAGTGCAATGAAACCGAAGTAACTAACGCTTTAATGAACGCAACGCCCATTGTTTACAATGACCATTAGGTCTATTGTTATGGGTCTGTTTAACGACCGTTTCGGTACAATACATTCCATGGCATGCGATGATAAATTACCAAACTTCAGCTGCTGCGTTAACTTTTCTGATACAAAAATTTACATAGAGTATACTTTTATTGAAAAACAATTACATGTAATCCTCCATTGCTAATAGCAAATTACTAAAACATTATTTTAGATCACATTCTAAGCATGGGTTTTTACATATAGGCCTATGTGGTTAATATATCTATAAGACATTGATTAATACCCTTAATGCACTATAAAGTAGGAGGTACGACATTAGGATTTGTCCTCAGTAAAATATTTCAATTTCATTAAAAGTAAAACATTGAGTGTACATGGTATCAATGTATAATGACAACACTTATAATATTAGGGACCAAGAAAACCGCTTATGTCAAATCAGCCTTTTATCATTATTACTTATATGAAACTTCCGTAAAATGTAAGATACAAATGCACAGTTTAATGTATTGTTTAGACAATCTAAAAATATTATAATTTTAGTGAATTAGTATTTTTTATTCTGAAAGTGCATAAGACTTGCGACTCTCTGGAGGCTTGAGCTCGAAGGAAGCTCTTTGCTGTGATGAATAAAAAATCAAATGTTGTAAGACAATTTGCCGTTGTGTCTCACTATGGTACATTTATATACATAATGGTTTATAAAACGATAGTATATAACTTAACTACATGTAAATAATTGCAATTTATTTTCATCCAGATTTTAAATACTGACAGCAAAATGATAAAAGTCACTCGTTAAATACTTAAATTGGTTGTTGTTCAATTGGTCTATCTTATTAAAACTTATTAAATCCCTTTTCGTTCAATATTAAGATAGTTCTATTTCATAAAATTTGGTCATGTGTTGATTTTAGTTTCACTAATATAATTTGAACTAACCTTAGGATGTTTAAAATATATAACAATAATTTTTTAAAGATTTTTAAAATAGTTGTTAAAATTAACGAATATGAATGTACCAACAGAATTATTTATTTGTATTAAGTTTTAAAATATATATAAATCATATTTAGTATTTGTTTTGCCAGTGTTTTACCAGTGGAGACGTAATTTTATATTTACCTAAACTTTAATTTAATTTTTGTGTGCTAACAAATAAATATGAATGGTGTACAACATGGAGTCTCGTACTGCAGCGTCGTTGGACCATAATTAAATACCACTATATCATGTTTTATGGCTCGTTCGGTTTTATGGGCATGTTTTTCCATTGGTGAAATGAATTCTCTTTAAAACCATAACTATTATAATCTTAATAATTTTCTATCCCTTCACTTATTAAAAGTTACTTTCCTTCCTATCAGAGAAATTGTTTTATTTTTGGACTAAATTAATTACACTCTTTCAAAAAATCCAAGTTAATATAATTCATCATAAAAATCAAGTATGTTGTTAGCTTATGTAACAAAGCTTAGAAAGGGTTAAGAAAGGTTATGGGAATAGTTGTTTATTATTATGATGATATTATTATTTATTATAAAATATCTTCTTAATCATGTATGTCATTGTTTAAAACATAATCGTTAGAAAATCTGGTGACTCCTCTTTTAAAATAAAATTGTAAACAAATTATCTTCAAGAAAAATAATTTGTTTCAATAAAAACATTCAATTCATGGTTCTTAAATATTTGAATAAGTAGTTATAGTAAAAAGTTTTAAAATGACACTATTCCCGAATAAATTGACTACAGTGGGTTGAAATTGAAATCCGTAAACGCAAGGACAACAGAAGAGAAATGGACGGTACGAGTTAAAAGTCACTCACCCGTACCTCATACAAAATAATGTTTTTTTTGTGTTACAATCCAAATTAAAATTAAATTTCTTGGGTGGTTTTATTATTGTTTGTAAAAATGCTGGAAGTATTTGAAAAAATGTATATGCTTTTGATGTAAAACCAATAAAACTTATATATTTTAATTGTTAATATAAATTTTGTAATATAATTAAAAAAATAAAATGGTTTTGCAATTTATAAAATCAGTTTGGAGAATATTCAATATATTTTGCATACCTTTCCTTCCACCAGATTGAGTTGTGGCCACTCCAGGGAAATTATCTATTGAAACCCGGCTTCTCAAATTGCTTATTACCTCCCATTTCTACACTTTATTTTGAATTGAGAATTTCTGCTGCTTGAATTTAATTAAATTCATAATTTATATAAACATTTTGATTTTGCTGTTTTACAGAAAGTTTCATATTAGTAAATTGATAAAATTATTAACTATATCATACTATACCAATTAGGAAACACGTAGACAAACATTGAAACATAGAATCGTTTATTTTAAATAATGAATGCAAAGATAAAATTCTTATTTTTTATAAAAATATAATTTGAAATATATTGTGTTTTGTAAAAACTTTGCTCCACCAATTAAATTTTATTCTAAAGGTATAAATGGTGAGCGTGATTGAAATATCATACAGTTGTATAATTTCTAAGGTTGTCAAAATTAAATAGTACAGATGAAAATTCTTAAAATAATTTTGGCTCTGAAGGGTTATTATAAAGTCAGTATGTTTAATGATTTATTTTACCTTATGAATGCATAATATTGATTTGTAACAATTTCATTATTAGTAATATTAAGACACAATTAATTGTGACCCTTAATTCTTTAAAACCACATAAGTTAAAATATTTTAAAACTTTCATAATCTTTACTAGCCAAAAAATAAAACTTTTATTTCAATCATTTAGTATACAAAATTCACGATCCGATCCATAGTATTCCACACAAGGAAAACATATTAATGTACGTAAATATTTTACCTCAATGAAAATTTAAGGGAAAACTGTTTTTATTTAAAAGAAACCAGATTTCCCGCGATAAGGCCAGTTTAATTGTTAAACACCCAGCTGTTCTAAGGCCGGTGTTTATACCCCAAACCTCTTACGCAACAAAACTTCCCCTCCCTACCTTACCCCCTAACCACTCAACTACCCTTACCGGAAATATCTCTTTGGTAGCACCCCGGGAGCCGACGCCTGACCACATGAATGTTGTTCAATGATACACATCGCATTTATCTGATGCGAAAAACTCTAATCATTATATTGTCGTTTTAGTAAAAGTATGAAAATGAAACTTATTTCATTACTTATTGAACTCATCATGTTGTTTTAATAACATTCAATTTTTTGTTTTAACCAACAAGTTTTGCTAACGATATTTCATGCTATACAGAATGCCATAAAAATTTGTGACTGGTTTTGAGTATTTTACACAAAAATTAATAAACAATAATTAAAATTTTTTATTGTGGCTTCGTTAGCCGCTATCAGCCATTTTGTTTTTACATTTATTAAATTTTATTTCTGTAACTAAATAATTCAGTACCCAGGTTAGAAGTTATATTTTAATCGTCTTAATGTGTTTAAAGATTTGTTCGTATGTTTTCTTATCAACTTTAATTTCATATTAAAATTAATCGTATTCTTTCTATTATGTTTCAGGTCGGGCAGTTTGGTGTATCGTAAGTAGAATAGATTTATACAGTTTAATAAAAATATTTTCTTAAAATATTACAAGTGTAGGTTAACAAAGACGGCCAAATCGTAATGCTAAATTTAATAAAATTGTCAAACTTTTCTTACTAAATTTAAAAAAGGTGGTAAATTCTATATTTAAATTTATATTTTCGCTTGTAAAAATAATAATTATTAGACTTTTTGTTTTGTTTCCATGTGAAAATTAAAATCCAACAACCTGTAACTAAACAAACTTTTCTTTGTTAAAAACATATATGTTTTGCTGTTTCTAAAGCTTTTAATCTTTCTAAACATGCAATTCCACAAAATCATTATATGTTCTTTTTGGAATGTTTAAGTGATTCTGTCAATGGTATGACGACTGTTTTACATATTTACTTAATGAGTAAAATTGATGAGTAGTTTACAAAATTTCGCAATAAAACTATATCGTTAAATAAAAAATAATCTGTACTTTAGAAGAATACTCGAATTCTCTAATAAAACCACAAATAATTCACAGTACGTTTTTGGGTGAAATATATTAAGCTTATTATTTTTTATAGATTTAAATAAAATATATTTAAAACGTTATCTAATAATTATATATGATGACTGATAAATATGTAGGCTACCTGAAATTTAATTTACTCCATTCATGTGTAGAACCGTTCTTTATGTTTTTTAAATTTCTATAATAATAATTAAAGAAATATTTTATTGAGCCCTGTGTAAAACATCAGATGGAAGTATGTTGGTAATGTTTTCCTAACAATATCTGGGCAGGGGGTTGTGATTAAACTCTTCCAATTCAGAACTTACTTGATTAAAAACATTTTCCGTTGCAACAATATATTAAACATACTGAAATGACTATAAATAAAAAAATTACAATTTTATAATAAACAATATTGTAATTGTGCTCAGGTACTAGAAGTTAACGGTTTTTATTTTCTTCGCTAATTTGTTCGACCAAATTTGCTCATTACATCGTATTAATTACAAAATTAAATTAATCTTCTTTAAAAATACAGAAAAATTTCAGTTCGCATAATAGATAAAAAGTGCTATGTAAACTGAATAAATTGAAAAGACATAAGTGACATGGTAAATAAATATCCTTTAATGGGGAAAATTATACGTAATTAAAGTTATATAATAATGTTAAGAAGTACATTATTAGAAAATTATTTAGATTAATTGAATATAACTGTACAAATTTGTCATACAATTTTAAAAATTATGTTATAAAGCATTTATACTTTAGTGTGGGAAAAAGTCACGTGATGGCACATATTTTTGAACCTTTTTTTTTTCTTCAATTAATGGAATTTCCTGCACTTATATAAACCATTTAATCCATCTATTATTTAGTTTTTTCCCCTTTAAATGTGGCAGACCGTCAAACTTCACATTAAAATCATATAGAAGTAATAAAAAAAATCAATAACTAAAGGTATTCTTGATTTCTCCATGCTCACATTATGTATACAAATATATTACAAAATTTAGTTACATAAATAGTATACGTGGTATTAAATATAGATGAAAGGATTTTAACTACGTGTAGTAGGCCTAAATAAATTAAACTTTATCATTTAATTTTAAATATCCCAAATATAATATAACAAATATTTAATATTGAGTAATTTTTTTATGAAAAATATAAACTATTCGTTGTTAATGGCAAATATTATAAACAACTGCTGCAAAACAAATTTGTGTATTCCTACGCGTGCTCTACACTGTTTATGCTCATTGAAGTTGTGGTTGTATCAAAGACTTCTTGGGTAGTGCAACCACGTTTGCCACTTAACAACTAACTGAGTGCCTTAGGTTAAATACGCTTTGATAATGGTAGAGTTTCTTAGTTGGTTAGTTAAAGCAGTAATTACTCCATGACATTATCTTTAAACAACAATATATTTTAACCATCCAATGGTTCTTATTAAGTGTGTTGTAGAGTATAAAGCGCAATAAAGAGAGACTTTTATTTATTTCAGGAGTGCTTTAATTCAACTTTGGATATTCAGAGCTGATCATTAAAACTTTATATCGCATGATTAAGAAGCAACAAACTGAAATGTGTATAAAAAGTACAGCTGAAGGAATTGTAATTTTACCTTATTTGGTTAAATATTAATCCTAATATGGAATAATGATTAAAATACTCCAACAAAAAATCTAAAACCTAAATTGGTTCAAAAATCTAAAATAGCTTAAGCACAATACCAATTTCAGCATTTTTATTTTGTTTTCCTAAAACATACCACCCTTATTTCTATACAACATAACAATTCTTAAATTACTAAAAGAAAACAACGTTATTATCGAACTTAAATTGAAAATTATTAATCAACACAAAAAAAATTTCATTCTAGTTAGAATTGATTTATATTCAATTAACATCATTTCCAATAAAAACATAGATTTTATTCAACATTTCAATATAAAGGGTGTTGGGAAACTCTCCTCCGAGGTTGTTGGGAAACTCTCTTCCGAAACTAAGTGTGGCGATTACTTGGATCAAAATAAATAAAAAATAACGTGAGCACTTATATCTTAAAATGATTCGTTTAGCCGCTAGCCGCCATTTCGCTTTTGCGGTTAATAAATTCGATTTACGTAACGGATTATATATTGAGTTCATATCTTGCATGAATATTTATGACATCATTGGTCATGTACAGTAAAAATTATATTTTTCCTATGTTTATTAAAAAAGCGGCCATTTGAAGTTTTAAAGCAAAATACATCAAAATTGTTTTCTGCTATCAAATTATTGAAAATAACGAAAAGTCAGCAAATTAAATGATCTGACCAATGATACCAAGATTGAAAGGATAAGAAAAAAAAATAAAGGAGTAATTGCCATTTTTCTGCAAAATAACGAACAATTCTAGGCTAGATTTCTAAAGAGTAGAGGAGGTTTTTTAGTGGGTATACCCGTTTTTTTTAGGGGAGTCCGACACTACAGGCTGCCTCCTGTGTGCGTAATGCATTTTCCTGCTTCTCCCTGAAAAGAAATTATGAATAAAAAATCACTGGAATACCTAAAATTTGAATTTTTCATTGAATTTGTTTCTTAGCAACAAATAAATAAATAATAAAATATATTTTGAGGTTAAAAAAATTTTTTTTGTTATTTTTTTATAAATATAATCCTATCTTAATTCTGATACAACCAAGAATATGTGTACACAGTTTAATGAATTACTTATTTATTTATTTATTTATTTACGGAAATCTTCATTTCACACAAAGTGATCAAATTCCACGAATAACTTAGCATCGTCACAAGAGTTCAGATGGCGCTAAATAGGACATTATATTAAGCCAGATGAAACATGCTGGCACTCAATTTGACTTCGTGGGATTCCAAATAATCTACGATAATATGCAACAAAATGGACAATGCAAAATAATTTACAGTGAGAACATGGACAAAAGACAATTGGTGACATGATGTGCAACATTACATAATTACTACTGAAAGACAATTAAAATAATCATATGAGCTTAATTAAGGTTAAAAATACAAAGTATCCAAAGTAATCATGATGATCGGTTGGGCAGTTTTCACGTGAAAGCGTAACTAACATACGGACAATCACATCAATAATTTTGGTAGGAGTTTGAAATTATTACAAGTATAATTCCTTATTATGAAAAAAGTTGTTTATAACTAGGAGCAAAAGTGTCTCGTGATGCATAATCGCTTTAAAAGCTCAATTCGCATCAAATGAGCCACTTTTGCGCCTATTGATGAAAAATATACTATTTTATGTATGTGTATATTCATATAAAATGTTTATGTTATACGTCCCAAAATAATCTGACCCGACAGTTTGTGCGTGGTAGCGTTGACGGTTGTGTTTGTGTAATTAATTATTCCTGGGCACCACCGGGCACTCACGTGATCCCGTGACGGTGGCAAGGTCTTCTCTATCGGTGTTCTCGTATCCGACATTTCCCCGGGGCTTGGGCAGTGTTTGTTGTCGTGATGAATAAGCTAATGTGTGGGGCAACATGACGTGAGGTGTAGTCAACCACGGACTGACTCTGCTTGCCATCAACAAGGGAGATGAATCATCATGCTCATGCAATAGAGACTTAGATAAAAAAAATAAAACTTATGAACTTAATAACTTATGAAATAAAAATGTATTTTACTTATCTTTCATATTTAATTTTTAACATTTCATTTCTTTTTTAGCATTTCATTCTAATGTTGATAGAGAGCATAAAGTTTTTTATATGCTACCATTTTGTGCTCTCCATCGTAATTAAAACTTCAAAACCGATTTCTAAACATAGTGTACTGATCAAAAAATGTTTTTCGCCCGTACCTTAATATATCTGTTACTGCAGCTATTTCATATCACCAATTTACCAAGTCCAGTAGTTCAAGTATCAAGTCCTAGTCCAAGTAACTAAGCTGGTAGTTCAACTAAACAAAACCATCTTTAATTTTCCAAAGCAACAAGTACCAAAAGTAGCATGATAAAGTGATATCAATAAATCATGAAATCAAATACAAATCAGTTGCATAAAGAGAAATTTATGATACAGGAGAATATTTATGATACATTTTCCACACCAATAGGAGCTCGTCATTTGACGAAAGTAGTGTCAATATATAAACTACGCAATTCACCCATCAGCTGATTGCTCCTTTACAACTCATGTTTCGTTTGTTTATGTACCTAACCTCAAAAGTGTGAGATCTAATGTGACTGATACAAGGATTAGTACAGCAGCATCGGTTGATGTTATCACTTTTGGAGGGGCGACTAGTTAACTTACAAATCGTCAACATGGTTAATACCATATTTATACAGTGCTCTATCAAATTTAAGTTGGTCGTAGGTAAAGTAGTGTATAAAACGATTGTATTATTCTTTAATCCACTTACTATTAAAATATTTTTATGTTTACATATTTATTTTAGATATTTAACATAAATCTCCCTCGTAGCTTAAAAGCATTCATAATGAAAGCGTTGCATTTAGTACTACTATCTATTCGTAATCTAATTTACTGTGATAGGTTTTTAAAAGGATCAAAATTCAATTAAAATTCCCACTGCATCACATAAGTAAATAGACTAATTTAGGGGAAAATAAGGAATGAATGATAGATGTTTAAAAAATACGGGGGAATGGTTTACTTTCATTTCCTACACTTTCGTTTAAACAATGCCGAGCAAGGGAACTGCAATAGCCACGAAGATCTTTATTTATTCAACACTTGGACTATTGAAAGTCCATTTTCCCACGAACATACCGAAGTACATAAAGATGGCTTCTTCCACCTCTGATATAAATTTTTCGTTGACAAATTGAAAGTTTTTACTACATTTTGTAGTGGTAATTTTAGTTTTGCAGTGTTAAACATTAGAATGCAAAAAACGTGCTAAATTCGACTGATGAATGAAACTACATTTTTGCAAATACACGAATACAACAAGTATTTATACATATAAATACATACCAACCTTATATTGCTTAATATTGTTCATATTGTGTGTATCGTGTTGTTAAATTGTAGTTATGTCACTTAATTTGTATAAATTTGTATGTGAATATTACATTTTCTTACATAGGTAATTAATGTTATATTATGTTACATTTTAAAATCGAGATAAATATTTCTGTCCCTAATCTAATGAAAAAATGTTCCTTTAAAAATTATTTTAAGCAAATGCGTATTGTACACCAATATTTTATAAGCATAGGAGTAAGTGCATACTTTTTAGGAAGATATGTAAGACATGAGTAACAGTACTAAGCATTAATACTTAAAAGTAGAACGCAGTTGAATGTTAAGTATACAAACATATAATTTGTTAAATTTCTTTCAATGGCTAATTTAAAAAATTTCATCTTACAACAGCAGATGACTTTTGATTTACATATAAAAGCATATTGAAATTTTCTCATTCCCATCCCAAGGTCCTTATGACATCAAAATGCAGTAATTCATACTCGTATATAGTCTCAGTTATTCCAACAAACATAATTTAACAAAATAATGACATTTATTGTAATTTAATGTCATTATTTACATTTTTATTGAGTCTTAAATTAAAAAGAGCGAGGGAAAAAGTTAATTCAGCTCACTTTTTGCTGGAGCCAGATCATAACTGAATTTTCCTCATTGTTTCTTCAATCCACTCTCATTCAAGTAGAGAAGAAGAACATCGCCCTGTCACCCTCGCTCCATCTCAGGCGTTAACCATCAACATCAACAAGATCAAGGAGATTTTAACAACGTGTGTTTTTGCAACATTAGGTTGTCATAAAGTAAGCTTATTTTAATAAATAAAACAACTTTTTTCCTAAATAACTTAATTAAGTTTTTTTTAACTGTCAGATAAACTAGCTGTTTAATTTTATTTACTAAGTTATTACTACTTCTTCATGTTTTTCGCAACACTGATGACTAGAACCTAAAAGAAAGAATAAAGGTAAAAATCAAATAAGCTTTATGATATTGCTTTTGCCAAAATCTACTCTGTAAATTAAATAAGTATGAAAAATGTTGTCCAGGAAAACTTTTTTAATAAATCTACTCTTAATATAAAATCAAATACCATTTTTCATAACAGCATAGGCTAAATATGAATATTTTTTGGAAAACCAATTATAACTGGTTGATTACAAAAACATAATTAAAACTAATAATTTCGAGTATTATTTATCTTAATTTCATTAAATTTTTATCGAACAATTGATTTTTGCCTTTTTTGCCTCTTCATTGAACCTTTGTTTGAAGCTGTTATTTCATGTCTATGTCATTTAAAGATTCTGCTCGACATTAGTTCGACACTCATTACAGTTATTTGAGAAATTTGCAACATACGGCAAATCTTACGGTAAACGCTAAACGCAATTTTTACATTGGTAAATTCATAAAAAATTCTCAATCCACTGTGGTGGAACCTGAAAAATAATGTATAAAATTTGCTGCTGATCACTTTTCAATTAGTTTTTCATAGCTTCAAGCAGTATAAATACCCAAATCAATCATAAATGAAATAGCGTTTGGCGTTTACCGTATTCATTTACCATTTGTGCAAAAACTCTCTATTATTAGATAATACAATTTATAAAACTTGGAACTATTAAGTTATTCTACTTATGACAAAATCGATGTGTTTTGTAAAAGTCAATGATTTAATGAATTTATTAGCGTTACAAAAAATACAAACTATAATATCCACACATTGAAAAAATATAGTTAATGTTCTTTATATTTGTTGATAATTAACCACTAAAAGGTGAACCACACCGAGATTTCCTGGACTGAAGCTCCATTGACGCCACCAAACGTGAGTGTAAGATATAATTAATCTGCTTTAGTTACCTTTCCCGCCGCCAGATCATGTTAGCGTCCTCTCCAGGGAAATGAACCGTTAAAACATGTCTTCTCGTATTGCTTATTACCAACCGTTTATTTTATAAAGTAATTTCATTTTTGTTCAACCAATTCTAATATTTTTACTGTACTTTCAAAGAAGTATCTAGAGTATACGTTTATAAAATTTAACTTCAAGCGATTATGTTTTGTGTTTACTTATTCAAAAATGTTATTAGAAAAATTGTTTTGATGAACTATTATTTTAAATTAATACATATGATTTTTACAGTGAAATCGCCATTTAACGGACTGTTAGCCTTGCCTCACATGCCGGTTGTTCTCTATAGAATCAGACAGATCTGAAAAATTTCTTAACTTGACTTTCGAAATTTAGGAACCGTTAAATATTTGTGATAAATACTGATATAACTGTACATAATCGAAATTTTACCTTTAAAACAACATTTCTCTCTAATAATGACAAGTTAAAATCTCTTTCACTAATTCAAATCACATTAGAAACACTAAATTAATTGTATGTTCAACTGTAATGACATTATGATCAATTTAAAATTGGCTAAAGGATAAAAAATAATAAAAAATAAAATAAAATACTTTACTTAACTATTAAAAAACGAGTAAAATCCCATATTTAATTCTTTAATGGTCAATAGACTGTTGAAGGGGCGATCATTTTCTAATACAATATAAGATTCAACTGCACATCCTGATACAACATTTGTTCATTTATTCATGATAGCAAACGGTTCTTGTCGAATCGTGTTCTCTTGAGAGTCCGTCCTTGTGTTACTTTGGGTAACATAAATTTAAGTCAAGTATTTCAATATAAGTTTAAAAGTAAAAGTTACAGTTTAAAATAAAAAATAAAAAAGCAAAGATGATAATAATACTAAATGCGTAGTTTAATTATTTTATATCCACAAATGATAAATAACTTATACCCTCATCTTGTCAAAGCATTTAGTTAAAAATTTAATATAATATCAGTCTTAATAACACACATGGTGTAACAATATTATACACCCAAACTTTATCAGGTTATTCGTTAGCTAGAAACAAACAACATTCATTTTGTTATGTATAGTCCTACATTAGTAGCTTAGTATTATCGTTTGTCTATTGTGTATGTGGATTTAATGGATATTTATTATCTCCGTTGTGGATAAAGACATCAAATCAAAACTTTCCATGGCAATTTGTTTGTTTATTTTTTGTTTAGTTAGACTTTATTTTCAAATATCTCTTATATTAAGCAAATTATATAAAAATTTTAAAAAGGCATTACGTAAATCATATGAAGATAAAAAAGGGTATATGAGGCTTATAACAAAAACTGTTAAATTTGCAATAAAGGGCTTATGTTGATTGTGTTTGCATCAAGAAAACATTGATATATTCAATGAATAACGAAATCTAAAAACGTTTGAATCCAACATTAATATATTAAAGTAGAAAGTAAAACATAATACAAAAAACATGGAATCCAAAGCCAATATTGCCATACCATTATGCAACTGAGTTAAAATGGCACCGCCAGAGACTTAATTTATGAAAAGACTTGTATTTATTGTGTCAGTCTAAATATTTCAATGAATTTCCAGAAATAGACAATTGATACTATTCTAATATTGCCAGGCATTGTAGCACATTCTCTGTAACTATCGTTGGCGGATAAAAAAATAAGCTGCAAATACCAAACTACGTATATACTACAAATGTTTTAATACTATAATCACAGTACTTATGACACAACCTATGAAGCCAAAGATAATTATTATACACATTGTCTTATGTCATATAATATATTATGTCAAATAAAAATGCATCATGAACAATTTACCACAAACCAGACTACAAAAGTTCGAGTGTATCAAGAGTTATCGCATTTTTTACTTTCAGCAATATAATTGTAATGCAAAGTTTGATCCCATTCTCTAACATTTCAATTATTCATTAAACGTAGGATTACGGCACTGTAAATTGGGTGGGTTAGAGACATATAATTCGATGTTTGTCGTTGTAAGTGTGTAAGTTTCTTTCACATTAAAAAAAAAATTGTGAGCTGCCCATTGTTTTTGTAGCTCATTTCAAACTCAACACATTCTGGAGTGGTTAATTTATTCCATTGTAATGAAATATTTCATAGAGTTTTGTTAGTTATTTACAGAATTCGTGAATAATAATATTTGTTCTTTGTGATATAGTCCTAAAATATCGAACTCAGTAAGGTCCAGGGAACCGGCTGGCTATTTGGAAAGAGCCAAAACACATCCAGAACATCGGACAATACATTAGTTAGCTTTCCTCGAGTAAGAATCTTCGAACATTCCCTTAGCTAATGGTGTGGAGCTCCGTTTTGTTACATCTGTTTAAACTGGCGATGCCATTGTAAGATCTACGTTAAACTGTTAAATTTGCAATAAAGGGCTTATGTTGATTGTGTTTGCATCAAGAAAACATTGATATATTCAATGAATAACGAAATCTAAAAACGTTTGAATCCAACATTAATATATTAAAGTAGAAAGTAAAACATAATACAAAAACATGGAATCCAAAGCCAATATTGCCATACCATTATGCAAATGAGTTAAAATGGCACCGCCAGAGACTGAATTTATGAAAAGACTTGTATTTATTGTGTCAGTCTAAATATTTCAATGAATTTCCAGAAATAGACAATTGATACTATTCTAATATTGCCAGGCATTGTAGCACATACTTTGTAACTATCGTTGGCGGGTAAAAAAATAAGCTGCAAATACCAAACTACTTATATACAAAAAATTATACAAATTTGAATACTATAATCATGACACAACCTATGAAGCCAAAGATAATTATTTTATACATTGTGTTCAGAAACTCTATTCCGAAAAACTGTGTGGTGATACTTAGGATCAAAATGAACAAAAAAGTTCGTGGAAACGTATGTCCTAAAATACTTTGTTAAGCCACTTTCCACCATTTTGTTTTTAACATTTAATAATTTTTATTTCAGTAACGGATGGGTGTATTAACTTAAAATTTGGCATAAACCTTTTCACACTAATTTTTACTTCCAGGAAAACCATTATTTTTCCGGTGTGTACTATTTTCGAAATGGCGGCCGTAAAAATTAGTAACCTAAAAAATTTTTACAAGTAAAAAAATTGCAAAATTAAATTATCCAACCAATGACACCACGTTTGTAAGGATATGACAACAGTATAATATTTTTGTTAAAATGCAAATCGGACTACGACCTATTAAGCTTGACACTAATATGTTTGTATGACACTATTATGTGGTAAATGGTGGGATACTTCCATTACTGTTGTAGTGTTGTGCTTTTGTTTTAGTAGATGATTCAAAATGTATTATTTGTTTATGTTTAAATTTAGATAAGTTTTAAACATAAAAAACACATAACAATTTTCAAATATATATTATGAATGAATATCAAACCCCCGATTTACCCATATTGCTTTTGAAAACAACGCACATTTTACAAACTGACAATATTGAGACCAGTTAGTGTTGCAATAAATTTGAGTTTTTGTCTATATTTGTTTGAAATTCATCTCGAAATTAAAAATGACTTGAATGTCTAGTTTCATAAAAAATGTATAACTCTATTATACTCCATTGAATGAAAAATCTAATACAAAGATTAACTTAAGTAGGTTAGTACGTAAATACAGTTCTTAATCTTATGACTTGACACAACTCTACCAAACGTTTTAGCTGTGTTGCATATTGAATATAAAAATATATGTTTCATCAATTAAATTATTGTGATATATGGACTTATTTAACTATGTATATATTTATAAATGGACTTGTAAGTGAAGGATAAATAACCGCATTCATTCATTCATCCATTTCACGCATGTTTAAACAGCTGTTGTTCTAACAAAGATTACTTTGGTAATGCAACCACATTTGCCACTTAACATCCAAGTTAGTGCCAGAGGTTTAGTACACTTTGATATGCTTTCAAAAGTATATAAGGATACACAGTATTATTTTTGTGAAATTTCTCATGTTAGGTTTACTTAATGTATTTAAATAATTATGTAATTTATTTTACCAGCATAGTATTATTAAAATATATAATAATACGTTTTTTTAACTTAAGGGTTTTTACATTTTGTAATATATTTTGTGCAATGTGTATCTTTGTAGATTAGCGACTTATATTTAAAAAAAACTCTGTGAAGAATATAAAATACATAAAATTAAAGCTGTAGATAAAGTTATATTCAATACACATCTTGTACAACAAACTCTATGGTAAAGTTGTTATTTCAGAACTTTTATTTGAATACTTAACTAATTATTTTTAACGTCTTTTAATTTTTGTAAAACCTAGAAATAAAAGTATGATGAATCAACCTTTAAAAAACTTTTTAAAACTATCTACAAATGTGAATTTTTTGTAATTAAGGAACTAATTACAAACCTCAACCATTTGGTATTAATTAATCAAAATTATTCAAATAAGTATATTTAATCATTTTGCATTTAAAAGAACATTTAAAATAGTGCGGCGTAATAGTAGTAGTCTCAAATTTAAAAAAGGATGATCCAGGACTTTTCAGCTCATTTTGTAATTAGGCCTAAGTGTAATCATCTTTCTCTTTTTTTTTTAATTTTAAGTATATTTAATGCAAATATATTTTGTTTAGACCCTAAATAAATGGTCATTTCATTTTAACACTTTAAAGAAATATTCAACTTCAATAGTTATTACAACGAAAGTATTATATTCAAATTTAACACACAACACAAAGGCATTACATGGAAGAACCGGAATGGAAACGACCTTTTATATAAGTTTCAGTGTTTGAATTTCGGGAAATAGAGATTAATGATGCGCCGAGCTTGGCTGTTTCGCTTGTGACAGACATGAGCTTTGCGACTGCAGGTAGACGTTCGCTGTGTTACTTGACACTTTGTAAACCTGGTGTCTCTGAAGCGTTACCTACCCCTGTGACATCTAACACAGCGTAGGCTGAAAGAGGTTGTGGGTGGTTTCTTAGCAACTGAATCTTATTTATTTTTTGATGTTCATAATTATAACATAATATAATGTTTGTGTAAATTAACTCACTTAATTTTGATTTAGGTTCAATACATCCAATCAACTATAAACATTACATTTATCCTAAAATAAATCAAATCATACCTAAGACGGCCGCTATTTTTAAAATACACATAAGAAAATAATAATTCTTTTTCTTTAAATGAATATCGGTGTGATAAAGGTTCTTGGTAAATTTAAACTTAATACACCCATCGGTTACGGAAGTAAAAAATATTAATTGTAAAAAAAATTGCTGCTAGTAGCTTAAAGATATATTTTAGGACACGTGTTTCCTATGATATTTTTTTATCATTTTGATGCACGGAATCACCATAGGAAGTTTCTGAAGAGAGTTTCGAACACCCTGTTTATGAAAAAATAACACATTTAAGCCACAAGCTTATGAATATGTGTTAATATATTCAAATTCATTTCGATTACTTTATTAAACTGTATTTTCTATCGAGTGATATATCAATAGTTGGAACCCCCTCCACCTGACTACTGTACATTAGAAATTTTCTTATTGATAAGGCAGTCCAGTGTGGTTTGTTCACAAGCAAACATGCATGTTCGAAGTGTTACCTGAACAAAGTTCAACTATTTGTCAGTTATAAAGTGTATTGATACGAGTGTCTGCCACATCGTCCACCTCAAGATTATACTATCTAAAATATTTTTCTGTTGTAGAGTCAACTGAATACATACATGTACTTATATGCAACACCACAGGGGATTTAAGTAGTCACGTGATAGTAAAATATCTTCCACATCAGAGTCCGACATTTCTCTTGGGGCGTTGCTGTGTTTGTGGAAGGAATAAGCTAGCATAGAAACATTGTTTTGTTTATGGTACGCTATAGCGTACAACATATGATGGATTTTGTAAGAAAGGCTGGATCAATTATACTATATATTAAACCATAACAATGATGTAAAATAATATTAAGTAAAATATACATTTACGTGAAAGTATTAAAAGCTTTCAAATTGTAGTAAGTAGCCTAAATCTAGCTCATAATTTAAAAGAATAAATTCCTTGTTGAAGAACTTTTATATGTTGATAAGGCCCTTAGAAGGTTATTTTTTATATGTAACTTGCTTAAATAATTATTAAGCAAGTTACTTATTTTTTCGTAATCTCAGAGCGAAATATAATAATTACGGAATACTACTTTTACGAAAAAGCTTGTGGATTTTTCATATAAACCAAACTTATATGTTTGTACAGGTTTAAATAGTAGTTTTCATCACTAGGATGGAAAGTGGCTATTTTCTGTGCTCAATCGCGTTTTACTCATTTTAAAGTAAATTAATTAAAACGAGTCGTTGCCAGCCGATACTCGACGAATACAGCTCCAGTTTGAGCGCTTCGAAGATGGTGTGAAACTTGTATAAAATGAAAATAAAATACAATCACATAATTAAATAATTAATCGTTGTTTGCTAACTCTGAGTGAAAACTGCATGTTAATAAACACTATCCCATTCCGTCAGTCATTGTTGTATTTGAATTTGAAAGTAAACTGATAAGTAAACAGAAAAACTAAATATATTAAAATGACAGAATGGAGACAGGTTATTTTTATGAAGGCAGCTGTTTGTTTTCATGGAATGAATCATATGTTAGGTAAACTTACTAAATGTTGTCTAATATTTAAAATACATGAAAACTTTAGAGTCCAATGGGGATCAAAATCAGTTCATAAATAAAAGGGTTTTGCTGCTCACAAGAAATTCCTTACGGTATTAATAAGATAGATTTCATTATCTGTTGACGTTTTTATTAGTTGACTTCCATCTTAATTTAAATTTTCCTTATAAACAGCTGATGTATAAGTTGAATTAATGAAATGCCAAAATCTTGCATTGAAATTTTAGTCAGAAAGTCGTTTTTGTTTACATTGGCCTTATTTGGTTTGGATTAGTATTATATCTGCTTGGTAAAAAACAAGTTTTGAGGTTAGCGAACGGAAAAAATTAACAGATGTTTTCAGTGCACTTTTAAAAGGTTACAAAAAGGCCAAATTTGTAGACTAAATCCAGGCCAGAAAACGGCTATTTTACGTGCAGTATGATGACAATTTTTTTTTATTTAAAATAACGATAACTAGGTACACATTTAAAGGAAATATATTAATTTCTAATACAAATAGACACAATAGGTAATCAAATCGTAAATTAAAAGGCCTACAGACAAATAAATTTACGCAAACAGAAATAAACTTTGATATTAAATTAGGCCTACATATGTTTTACATTTTTACATCTTTCATTTGATTATTGGTAGATATAGTTTAAAGTATTTGAGTTACAGTTATTTGAGAATATATATTCATAAATAGGGCCTAAGTAATTTTACTATATGAGAAAATTTAATAATATATAGTTTATGTCTGTTGTGTATACGAAGAATGCAAGGTAGCCTACATCATTGTAAACATTTCATAACTTTTAGTAGCATGCATGGTACATTTATCTCTATCCATCCAAATGAGCCAAAAAATTTGTGTGAATCCCATTTCATCGCTACCAAACTAATTGATTAAAGCTAAAACTTCAACCTTGTTCTTTCAAAGTTAATTGACATACGGCCATGTAATAAACTTTATACTTATAGTGCAGAAAAATTTTACGAAATATTGAATCCACATGAACATTTTTGAATGAAACGACAAGATTTGAAAAAAAAAAGGATGAAGTCTGTCATGGGGAACAACAAGAACAACGAAGGAGAGACAGTAAGACTTAAAGCCTCCCACACCTGCCTGACAAAGGCTCAATTATGTAACACAGACCTTCTCATATTTCTGATGTCACATTTTACTGTCACATCTTTAGTTTGTTGTTATTTCAAATGGTGACATTTAATTAATTTTAGAATCTTATCTTCTGAACATATTTCGTCATTTATTGTGTTTATGAATATTTCTCTATTTAAATATTTAATCTTTTAAATATCGCAATTTGTATGGTAAAATTCCGTTAACGTTTTATGCGTTCGTTAAATAAAATGTATCAATTTC